>VYXC01010645.1:0-85821 GCA_013397175.1 Platysteira castanea | reverse complement strand
TGGAAGAGCGAGTGGATGAGTAAGCAGGCACGTGATGATAGATCAGCTAGAGCTTTAGGTGGAGACATGCAATTTAATATATAAAATTATATAAAATATAATTTTAATTAATATAAAATTACTAATATAAAAATTACTTTAATATAAAATTACTAATATAATAATAAAAATTTGAGAGCCTACAGTCATACATGAATTGCTGGAGTCCCACAGTACTTGAGAAGCTGAAAAAATGGGCATCAAAATCAAAATGACAACGTAACAGTTAAAACAGACATGATCACATAAAANGCAACACTGTACCAAATAATAAGTATAGGCTCTCCACAATGATCTAATCTGAAGAAGAAAGCTAATGGTCTGCACTCTGTTCATACAGTTAATTAATGAAGAAATTTGCTCTTATGTCCTTGCAAGCACAGTTTGAGAATGCTTTCAAAAAAGAATACACGATACATTCCTAACAACAACAACAAAAAAGCAATTCTGAACAAATTCTCAAATAACTGATGAAAATGAAACAGGTAACCAAAACAGGGTCTCTTTTCTACCAAAGAAAAGATGAAATAAACCTTAATGGAATCTCCAAGCCCTGTGGAACACAGAGAGGCACAAGGATTGAATGAGCACTGTTTATTCTTGAAATACTCGGTGACAATAAATCCTCTCTGAAATGCTCCACAAACCTAAGGAATATACATATATATGTATATGTATTACTATACTGTATTTCTAAAAAACCCAAAATATAAAAATAAAAAGTATATACTATTTTTAATTATCAACAATCTTTTTTCTTGCCATATTTACTTATTTTGTAGGGTAAATCTATGGCTAAGTTAGCAACGCTATCCGTAGTGTAAAGGTACACAAGGCTACACTGGAATCAGCTGCTCTGCACACTGATTTTCTTGTCAATAATGATTTACTGGAATATTTTTTCCAACATTACCAGTTGTCAGGCACTATCATGTTTCAGCTTGGGTGATTTATTCTTAGTTGTGTGGAACTAATTATTTTGCCTTCCAGCCCTGGAGCGCAGGAGCAGAGGCAGGAGAAGCTTCCTCTGGCATCCTGCTCCAAAGGCAAGGGAGCATTCTACTTCTTGCAAATACGGGCTCAGTGAAAAGCCCACGCAAATGCAAATTAAAAACAGCCCAGGGACTCAAACGAAACACATCTAGTTAAATATCCATCAAGGCCACTAGATTCCCAGATTCCTCTAGTTGGAGATTACTAGATCCTGTGTACCACGCTTCAGCCAAGAAATTCTTCTGTAGAGACACTGTCCACCCTCCTGCCGTGCCCTGGGGCATGAGGAAATTGAACATTACAAAAACAATTTCTGTTCTGTCAGTGACTTTGGAATAAATGAAGTGGGTTTGTGAACTGGTCATTAAACCTCCTCCACAATCAATTTAACACTTGATAGTATTCCTTCAGTGTAGTACAGAAGCAGATGTGCAAAAGAGGATCTCAGGGCTCTGTTTAGCCTCCCACTTTTTCGATCCTAGCTTTCCTCTGGGGAGAGCAGCACTGTAAATAGGATCTCAATAATCAGATGGGTTTCAGAAGGTTTCTGTTCCATTCCTGTGGCACAGCCATCCAAAAAAACAACAACTTCACATAAGCTGTTACCTTTCCAAACAGTTCTTCCTTGGTTTTGTAAAGGCACCGCTGGTCACCCCAGCTCCAGGGCCAATGACCACAAGGAGATGATGGATTATCACCAATCACAGGCAGAAATGTTTCTTTCCACATCAGGAATATTAACATGAGGACAAAAGAAGCGTTTTTGGAAAAGCGAGTGGATGAGTAAGCAGGCACGTGATGATAGATCAGCTAGAGCTTTAGGTGGAGACATGCAATTTAATATATAAAATTATATAAAATATAATTTTAATTAATATAAAATTACTAATATAAAAATTACTTTAATATAAAATTACTAATATAATAATAAAAATTTGAGAGCCTACAGTCATACATGAATTGCTGGAGTCCCACAGTACTTGAGAAGCTGAAAAAATGGGCATCAAAATCAAAATGACAACATAACAGTTAAAACAGACATGATTACATAAAAAACATTTTTAAAATACTGTTTTAGGAGAAAGGGTAAGAGGTTAATGAGATATCACCTTAAGTCCTTGGAGACTGTTCAAGAAAGCTCTACTACTGGATTTATAATTATTACTGGATTTCTGAAAGTCATTTTTTGGAGAACATAATGGAAGCCAATAAGCAGATATTCCTGGGGAGCTTTCTAAGATTAAGCTCCGTTTTTATCAATGTCACACTGAAAACCTCACCATTACACTTGTCTTCCTATTGCAAATCCTGCAGAGGTACCACTAGAGCAGTCCTGCATGCATTGCAGAAATCTGCGTTTAATTTAGCATTAACAATTCTGTGAGAGTGAGAAGTGAGGTCTGTCACATGAGTGAGTATCACTCCCATTACTGTGCTGCATCATTACACTGAAAGTAACATTCCTGCTATTAATTTTAAAGGTTAAATTCCCAGGACTAGCAACAATGTGAAGCTTTAGGCAAAGCACGTCTTCTCGCAAGGGTGAGATTTTTAAGTTGTTTTAAAGTTCAGGACAGATCAAAACAATTTTCCATTTTTTTCAGTAAAATTTTGGCAAATGCAAATCAGAGTTTCTTCCAAAGTTCAGCTGCACTCCGTATGCTTTTTTTACTTTTAGATCCAGCCAAATCATACGAATATGGTCACACTGTTGTCAAGTAATATTCAGAGATTCTTGTTCTTGAACCATCATACCAAAAACCATCCTAGGGAAGACTGGATTAATTTTTATTTTGCTTCCCAATAAAGTTTTCTTTTTATCGCTCCTCTACTTCAATGCTTACCTGGAACATTACTGCCTTTGCACCTTCACACTGGACTGCTGTGCACTTTGGAAATGTCCTGATGTTGCTGAATTTAAATTGGTGGGATTTTTAACACCTTGAACTGATACAGGGAGTCTTATATGGACTAACAAAGGAACACACAGTTACCTCAGCAAAAAGAATCAGGCTAGAAAGGGTGAGGACAGCGAAGAGGAGGACAGGAGTAAAAGTGAATTTTAAATGGCTAAACTCCAGCATTCTGGCACATCTTACACAGTCGTACTTATGAACTGCTACACAGGGTCCAGTTAAAACTCAAAACAGCTCCCAATTTAAAAAAACCACCAAAGTTGCTTGCTTTTCCAGGTGATAAAATCTTTTTGTCATTTTTACTCTTGTGATCTCCAATCTGCAAGAAGTCCTTTGAAATTAGCATAAAGCCCTATAGTGTTTAGCTTTACAAATAAAGTATTTCATTGCTATGCAGCTTAGAAAGGACAAAGAATTTATTTTTGTGATTTCTACCTAAAGTAAAACCTTAATTGTCAAATATATAGATGGACCACAACCAGGCACATTGCTACTGCTTCAAAAGGAAACAACTTGCAGGTGGAGGAAAAAAAAAATCTAGGAATTGCAGGACACTTCATGAAATTAATGCTTTATTCTTGACCTAAGCTTGCAATCAGGTTGACATGAGAAAAGAATGGTGTGCAGAAAGAAGTGCTGATTCAAGAAAAATTGACCTGACTTGCACAGACAGGTAATTTTTTTGTACCTCTAGTAAAGGAGCAACAAAGAATTTACACTGATCCAACAGACTATTCTCCTTCCACTGCCTTTTCACACAAGGCTGCTTTGTGAGTCGAGTTATACCAGGCAGGAAAATAGCTAATCTATGTTTACGTAAATAACCTCTAAGGACATCTATTTCTATCCCTTTGTTTTCCTTTGTCCTCCTTTCTTTTGCATACCCAGCCAACCTCTGGTAGCACTGCTGACAGATCACTGCAAAGCAGAACTAAGAACAGTCCCAAAAAAAATGAACTGTAATTCCAGTATCTTCTAAATAGCAAAGGTTTTTTCTCTACAGCCACATTCCCTATAACAAGCAGTATTTAAACCAGAACTCTCAGATCTTATTCTCAGAATATTACCATCATGTGTGCAATCCTTCTCTTCTGCTAAGAAATAGCTTGAATTTCCTTCAAACCTAAGACAATCCTGTCACTAACGTTTGCTGTTTCTGAAAACTGGTACTGAGAGGCATTTTCCTCACAAGCTTCTAAAGACACTCCAGCACAATTCAAATCAGGTGGGAAAAAAAAAAAATTAGGACCCCAAGAGTTAAAACTGATTTTTGAGTTGGTAAACGTCCTGAAATTCACATTTTCAGGGGAGCCAATGTATATGTTGTTCTTAAGCGTTGTCTCAGTTCCAAAGCACTGCCTAGAAAATATTACACATAAGCAATGACTCACATCCTTAGACAGCTGTAAACCAGTTAAATTTAGCTGAGGAATTGCTTCATTCTGAGGAGGTTCAATACTATCCATAGCCTACCCCAGTTAAAAGCAGAGTCTTTGAATCATAAAACCCCACCATGGACACTGCTGAGTACAAGGCAGGGTTTGACTTTTCCTAGCCCAGGCTGTGTCTCAAAGCATACAGGTATTCATAGGAATGGACAATACTTCATGTAAAATCACATCACAAAAGTACAAAACCTGCTCGTAAGAGATTTGATTTGGCAATATGTGAGCCAGTTGCTTGGTTACATATGGTTAATTGCATAATCCATTAAAAATTCTCTGTCACTGGTTTATCCTAGAGCTTCTCTGGGTGACCCCTTGTTTTTGCTGGTATTCATCAGGTAAGAGACTGCAGCCATTATCCACCAAGGAGATTTCAACCTTGCTTGTTCATTAAGACAATTTTTTGGTTCCAAGTTGAGTCCGATGCTTTCATTCCCACAAGGAATTCAAAACAAAACACTGCTATCATAAATAGGAAAACAAAATAGTTTAAACTCTGTTTCTCCTCTTTGATGAAGTTTGGCTATTACTCATTTATTTCATATATATTAAAATGTCATTATACTGAGAACCATAATTGAAATCATCTGGTAATTAATTTCCCAATCTAATTACTAATAACATCCATTTTGTTGAAATCCTGGCCTAACCATGCAGAATAACATCACGCTAATTCTCCTTTCAGCTGTGTCCTGACATTATGAAGCAATCTCTAAGACTGTGTTTTCCAAAGCTGTACTCCTACGACCTACCAAACACAAAAGGATTAAAAACCCAACTATTCTGGGGACATTTACCCACTCCTGTTCCAAGTCTCTGAATAGGCTTTGACAAAAATGTGCACAGATTTGACTTAGGGAAGTTCATTACAGAGAGAACACAAATACTAGAAATTGGAGCAATTTCATATTGATGGTTCCCAAATGTTCAAAAAAAGAAAAACCAAAAGTACTTTATTGTGCAAGGCTGATAAAACAAGGGGGAAAATTGGACCTAGTAATTGTTAAGTTAGATCTGACATTCTGTTTTGTAAGAAGCAGAATATAACTAACAAGTTGCAACACTGCTTTTAGAACATCTCAAGGTTCACAAGGTTAACACTTAGAGCAACATTTTAGAAGCTTAAAGCGAAAAAGTTTCTATACTAACAATTAAATTTCTTTACTTGGGTAAACCATGTGCCGTATTTCACTGATAATTATTGTGAAACAAACAGTCTTCGTTCTGTGGCAACTCGATCTCTTTACTCAGCAATACTGATGGTGTTTTCCTGACTTGCTTGAGATTTTGGGTTTGGTTCCACACAGAGTAAGGACACTGTAACACTGATACCTCCCTGCTTAGAGACACACGGTACAGTGCTACAGACCACACTCTCATTGCAGAAAAAAGGTGTCTAGAAAAGACACAAAGAGAGGCAAGGCGTAACCCCTCAGAGCACTGAGACAGCCAAGAATGGAAATCAGGGGGCAGAAAAGACCAACCATTGAGGCAGACCAATGGATAGGATGGGAACATGGGATTTAATGTAGATTTATAAAGGAAATCCTCACAGCAAACTCAACTCCATTTACATTATCATTTAGGACCGCTCAAGCAGAAGGCTGTACAATTTGAACAAAGATTTTAAATTAAATTACGATTCAGACACTGAATTACTTCGCCCAAATCACTGATTTATTATGATCAAAGATACACTGTAGACTAAAGCTGTCCTAACCCTGAGGGAAGAGCTCTGGAAAGGAGGGATGCTTCTAATCCCAGTGTAAAATGTGGCCAGTCAACTGTGATTGTCCTGCTTCATTCTCCTAGAAAGGATGCAGTGATGAATAGGAAGGGATTAGGAAGTCATACTGTAAATACGAAACACAAATGAGAGTGTGTGAGTGTGTGTGTGTGTGTATTTTTCAGTATTTAGTTATCACTGCTCTTGCAGAATTACTTCAGAACACAGTGATAGGTGACTAAATATCAAACTCGCACATTAGTTAGTGATCCATACTCAAAAACCCCCCAAAATTTTAAGAACCTAAAGTATTAAATTAGTCTCATCATTTGCTGGAACCTCTTCCTGAAGAGGAGCATCCCAAGTATCAAATGCATGCTGTCCTGAGACTAAGGGATCTTAGTTTCTTCCAACACTACTCCATGCTGACCAGTTTTCTTATCCTTTGGGTGAAATCCCAGATTTGAAAGCTGTTCATACTTGTGCCTTGTGACAGTCCTAATGACTGTATAAATATTGTGCAGAGAGCCAGCTTTGAAGACTGTGTAGCCCAGTGGGTTCAAAATTCACTCCTGAATCCAGGAAATTATTGATTTAAATTAAAAAACTACTCCTTCCTTGTTGTAGTGAAGATCCCTAAGTTGACTAACACAATCACTAATGTCTGTTCCAGACACAGCTCAGACAAAACCCAGGGGGCAGAAAACGCCTGGTGACCAAAGCGCTGGAAATCGTGAAGCCTTGCAACCCAGAGAGCAATGAAAAGCCATGCGAGGAAGACTGAGGTAAGCAACCTCAAAAATGGCACACGCCCTTGCTTTTCCTGCCTCTTCAATCACAGGGAAGTTGGTGTTTGTCTTGCCTGACAGTGAATACACCAACAAAGCTTATTAGCTTTATCTTGCCAGCAAAACGACACGTTTCATTCATAACGAAGGCAAGGGGCCCCAGAGCTGGCTGCCTTCCCAGATCCCTTCAAGAAACCCGAATTTGTCAGCCCCCACCTATGAGTAATGTCCCCTCTTGCCAATCAAGAGGTTATCTCAAGGCCCAAGGAGGACATAATATTAAAGTGACTGCTCCTCTTCGAGGGATACTAAAACAGTTCCTTCCATACATGACAGATTTGCTGAGTTGTGGTTTCAGATAATACCAGAAACTCCAGTGGAGTTTTCTTGTGACTGAGCTGCTGCTATCAATCTTGGTGACACAATTACAGCCGTGTGCATCAGTTTCAAACCCTGCTTTATCCAGCTACAATAGCTGAACTACAGAACCAACATCGTTAACCTCACGGGCCTGTTCTCTTTCTTTGTGTGAGCCTCCTTATCTACAAGGATTACTTCAGAAAAAAAACAATCAAGCACTTTAGTTACTAAAGTCAACAGGCGAGACTCTTTAACAACAATATAAATGGAGAGAATATTCCTTACATTAGATCTCAAAATAAGAAATTGACTTGCTATCTTTCACACAGAGCAACATTTGATTTTTTTAAAAGAATATTAGCATACATCTGGGAATATATGTACCTATGCTACATATAATCCAGATGTTTTTATTTTTATTGAGGTATCGCAAAATGCTCCAAAAAAAAAGTGGCAATATAAAAATAAAGAAGCACATTCCCCACTTAAAAATTCTAAATTATAACATAGGCAGACATAAAACTTTATTTTGAATCCAGTAGGTTTGTCTGCCATAGGTGCTGCAGTAGCAGTCATAACAGTGCACTAAAAATTACTGTAAGAGCATAAATATTCTGTTCCTGGAGAACACACTGTCACCTCTACCAGCACCTGCAAACTGTGGACTATCTGCCATGGAAAATACTGTCTTCAAGCTAAGCCTGAGGACCTTTTAGGATCCATATTCCAAATTAGAAAAATGTATGTTATTATACATGGCTCAAAACAAGCAAAGACACCAAATCTTTGGGACCTACCTGAAGCTGCTGTAACAAACTCTATATGGTAATAAGCCACCTTTAAAACTAAACTAGCAAGGGGCTGAAAAGTGATGTGAAGAAACTGTGCTATTCCCCTGCTCTAATATCATCTTATTAGTTGTACATTTATAGAAGGAAAAAACCAACACCACATCATGTCACCTGAGCTGGGCCACGATTACTCTGAAAGGTCTTAAAGGGTTGTCAGAGAACTGTCACATCCAAATGGAAGGGTAAGAATCCTACTTTCAAAGTGGTCATGGCTCACTGCAAAATGAAAATAAATTTTGTGTTGTGTCCTAATGTTCCACGTGGAAATTAAACAACTGATCTCCTACCTGGATAGCAGAAACGAAAAAAATCTCACTGGATAATTATGCTGAATTTGAACTCACTTGATGAAGCCTCTTCAGTCTCTTTGGCACTTTCATTGCTACCACATGTAGTATTTTGAGAGAGATGAGGGATTAACAGCCTGTCTAATTTTTCTTATTATTCCTCTAACTGAAGAGAATACTACTATCTAAAAATCACACCCCACACGGTAAAGCAATTCTGAGAGTATGCTGGTGAAAAGAGAAGCTACTGTAGCATCTTGGAGACAAAGGGTAACAAATAAGCCAGAACACCTTCTAGAAATTTCTAAAAGGCACAAATTTCAATTTTGTTTTGTTCAGTGGTCGTCAGCAAGTCTGTAACAGAAAGGTCTGAATGAAAGAAAAAGCAGCAGCAGCAGAGGTCTGATATCCCTTCAGGGACAGAGACACACGTTCCCCAGGACCCTCCAGGACACATCTTTGAGGTCACGTCTGTCAGGTTTAATAAAGAAGCTGACACAAGCCTGGGGGAATGTTTGGTCTTTTCTGTGGCGACTGAAATCTCTGAACTGGGTTTAGAACCAGTTCAGTGGCGTGACTTGAGACCTGGAGTAAAAAGAGCAGAAGTACAGCTCTTTCTGACAGGAGACTTAGAGCAACACTCTTGTAACTGGGCTGGATAAGCCACGGAGTTCCTGAAGAAAAGTTCCTATTTCATCAGTTCTAGCTGAGCAGAAAGCCCAGCACATCCACCTTTACCCCCCTGCAGAACCTGGGCTGATGAGCTGCACCTGTACCGTGCTCCTCCCTAAATCTTCCTGATTCAAGCACATTAAAAACAGAGAATAAGCTTGCCCACAGAGGCAACAAGTTAATCACTCTGAACCAGGAGGGCACATGCACACCACTTGGTAAATGAAGGTGCAGCCCATCTCTGCTGGGACAGCCTTGCCCTTGGCTGCTGAGTTATTCCTTGCTGTACAGTTCACACAAATAGAGACTCGGACACGCTGCAAGTGTGACCAAGCCACTGCCTGCAGTGTGGGCACTGAGGGACCTCTAAGCACTGAATACCATCCCAGAGAGGCTCAAAGGGATCCCTCAAAGTCCAGCCTGCATTTTATGGATTCTTAGAAAACCATATATTCATTCATTTGGTAGGCAAGCTCAGGTCACACCTTGGCTGAAACTACCACAAACTGAATTAGATGTTTGAAAATACAGTTCCTTCTCTGAGCTCTCATGTCCTCAGGGCTGGAGCAGAGTCTGAGTAGGTGAACCTCCTTCAGAGAAGAGGGAATAGAAAGAAAATAAACTTTAAAGTACAAACACTGCCCTTCAAAGTTGGAAATACTAAACCAACACTGCTATTGTAGTAACTAAGAGCACTACTGATTTTAAACAACTGAGTCACACATTTCATTTGCAGCCCCTCTCTCCTGCCACAGGATATTTCTCACCATTAAGCATAAGATATTTATTCTAAGTTTTCTGAAAAGCGGAGGACATTAATTTCCTGTGGAGAAAGGCAACACTTCCTTTTCAAAAGTGCCCGAGCACTGGAAACCTTCCCAAATTCTAGCTAAACAAGTCAGCACAGCCACCAAAGAAAAAAATAAATCTGTGTTCCTCCTTTATCTCAGGTCAATTATCACACAGAGCATGGGGAGCTGCCAAAAACACTGCTATGTTCAGACACTAAAACTTGCATTTTATTTGCCTGCAGCTGCTTTGCACAAAGAAGGGAGCGTTAACCCCCCTCCCTAAGACAAAACACGACCTACCCCCAAAGCAAGAGGTGATTGATTCCCTGTTTTGGTTTTTTTTCCTCTTTCAGTGTACTATTACTTATCTTTTGTCCCAAATGCTATTTCCCTAAAATGCTTTGATTGCAAAATATTGATTTTTTTTTCCTCATTTCGTTTCATCCTTGTTTACCAGCACAGATAGCCAGATGTAGCAAAAAGAGTAATGAAGCACCATTTAATGTTTTTCAGGTTCAGATTTCAGATTTGCCCAGCATGGTCCCTACTTTATTTCCAAAGATGCTTTCCCCTGGCCTTGAGTTCTAACAACATAAAATGAGATTTTATGCAAGATCTATTTTCAATGAAATGAGAAAAAAATAACCCTGAAGCTCTATAAAACTAAGTTTTTGCATTAAATTTTCAGACATAAAGCCAAAGTCTCCAAATTTCTAGCATTTGCCCTACTTCTATTGTCTAAAACAAAGGTACTACTAAGCAGCATCACTGTACAAGCTTAGAACTGGAAAGACTCCAGGATTTAAAATGTGAAGCATGTGGTTTCCTCAGCAACCTGGAAAATGTATTTTGGTGCCTACTGGGTATCAGTAATGATGCCAATTGTCATGTTAATTTTCCAGATCTTTGTTGTTCATTATCTTCTTCCATGTCTTTGAACTGATCTCTAACCAAGCCACAAACTTTCATTCTTTCTTCACCTTGACTTTTGGATGGTTAAACACCATACTTTATAGTTCCCCACCTTTGACCAATGCAACAAAGATAATGGTTCATAAAGTAAACCATGCAGTGGTCGGTGTTGATGAATCCAAACAGAGACCCAAAAATAAAGGGTGCATTTTAAATCATTTTTTGTTTCAACAGCAGCAAATTAGAATAGCACAGTTTTGGGCACTATGCAAAACAGTTCCTTGTCATGGTCACCAGAATAGGTGATTACACATCTAAAAGAGTCACAGAAAATAAGGAATTTTTTTTTAAATTTGGTCCAAATTTTAGTATTTGGTCCAAATACCCATTTGACCATGGCTACATTCTAGTACAGGAAATCTCTAAATTCCAAAAGAAGCAAACAACTCTTCTTAAATGGCCACATTAGGCAAGTTAATGATTTTTTAATAAGTTCTGTTGTTTTCAGATCTTTATCACTTTAGCTTTTGCTACCAATTTTCTTTATACCTAGCATTATAAAATATTAGAGTGCAAAATTTAGTTGATTAGAATCCAACTTCAAAAATATCCAACTTCAAAAATATCTGAGCAACTGCTGAGGGAAGAGTACTTGGTGAAAACTGATTGAATAGTATCTACTAATCCAATTCTTAATTTGGTTAAAGGCCTTCAACATGCCAACATCTTTACCCTGTTCCTTCTCATAACTGCTGCTTCCAAATACATATTACTTCCACAGAAAAATATTAATTAAGACTATACAAGAAAAGCACTTTTTGTACCACGAGCCCTTCACAATCTCCCACTGTACTCAATTAAAATGCCTGAGTACCATTTAAATCACGTCAATAAACTTAAAACAAACATTTACTATCAGATAACTAAGCCAGCAAAAGAAAAACCCAGACAAACTATTATCTACCATATCTATGACCTCTGAAGAGACTTTAAACTGTACCTTCAGATCTTCAACTAGAATGTAAGACTAAAACCTGATCTGTCTGAACATACCAGTTCGTGATCACAGGGAGGAATACAAAGACTATTGTGCATGGAGGTAAAAGTTTAAAGACTGCATGGGGTTTTTTTTATGGCAGTAAAATTCTGAGCTGTCCTGGAAGGTCTGAAAGATGACACTTGGATAAAGCAGAAAACAAGATGTGCACTTCAGTAAGATGCACTCTAGAAATGCAGAAACAAAAAATAAATCACAGTTTACAAGGATTAAGAAAAAAATATTTATATGAAAGGAGCTACAGGCTTCTGAGGTTCCAGGCAGAGGGCAGAAATAGCTATCTGTGCAGTCATGAAAGGACAGCCATATATACCAAATCAAAATGAGACTTCATCTTTTTTCCCTAGCACCTGAAACAGATTTTATGCAACTTTCTCATAACTTCCACAGTAACACATGTTAAAAAATCAGACCAATTCTTCCTTAGGTATTTTCTCAAGCTCTGCTTTTCTGTGGAAAAAATTTAAAGAGAACAAGAAAATGCGAAGCCCTATCTATAGAAAATGCCACACCTAGTCTTTAATTCCAGGTCTGGACAGGTACCTAAAAATCTGAGTTAAAGACATCAATCCTCGAACTTTAAAGGCCTGAATTTCTAGTTATTTACCCCAGGCTATACAAAAAATAAAAAGGAATTCCATATTGCACCACAAATCTCAGACAAATGAATTGTCACCTGGATTCTCCACAAGAATATTCTAGGTTAGCTAGTTACAGAAGCAGAAAAAATAATCTTTGAATTTACAACCCTCACAACTTAACTGTTAGTGTTAAAGGAAATGCCTCCAGCAACTTCAAGGCTAAAGCAAATTCAAACCTCTGCATGTGATTCTAGTTAGCAGCAGGACACATATTTTTCTACAGATAGGTTGTATGGTTTTGACATGGAACAGGGTGCCCAGAGAAGCTGTGGATGCTCCATCCCTGGCAGTGTTCAAGGCCAGGTTGGATGGGGCTTGGAGCAACCTGGTCTAGGGGAAGGTGTCCCTGCCTGTGGCAGGGGGGATTGGAACTGGATGATCTTGAAGGTCCCTTTCAGCCCAAAGCATTTTATGGTGGTTTGTTTCAATGGGGTTTTTTTTTGTTTTGTTGTTTAAGCAGCTCAGAGACAAGTTTACAGAACACCACAAATTGCAGTTTATTAGGGTAGTGTTATCCTCAGTGCAGCTGTCTAGCAGAACAGGACCTCAAAGCCTTTACACCTAAAAGCCTGGGTCCTTTCTTTCCAATCTGCAGAGACCAGGTACTTGTACTTGAAAGCAGCAGGGAAGAGTCCTGAAGGAACAGGGCAGATGTGTGAAGACACAGGATGAAACTGTCTCCCTATGGATTACAGTGGTCTCAAAAAAAACAAGCATTAAAAAACGGGTAAAAGGAGAAACTTTAGAACTGCCTATAAATGATCTAATGAAAGATCATTCTCAAGTGTCAAGTAGAGCAAGAAACCGTGTGAAAAAACAGAGTAAGAGTAAATGGAAATAAAACCACCTCAGTGACATTTAACATTTACGTGAATGTCAGACTCCCCACCTCTTGGTTAAACATTCAGCTGGGATTTCAATCTACGTCCGGTGGGTGCATGACCAATTTTGTAACACAAAAAGAAACACAGCACAAAAATCAGAAATCTGTGTTTCTAAAAAGATGAACAGTTGAAAAAAAAAGACCGTGAAGACTGGGAATTAGGGCTCTGCTCTACAATTATTAATGACTTATTTATGGCTGAAGTCCATGCCTGAACTCAAATTCCCACATGACATTTGCTGTAACAGAGCTGAACATGACCTAAACCCTCATTATTTATGGTTATAGACAAGAAGAAAAGGCCTTGGCCAGGCGTCAGAAATTAATCAATATTCTGAACTATTAATATCACAAGAATTCCACAGAATTGTTTAAAGGTCTAGGAAAAAAATAAAACAAAAAACCCCACATCCACAGCCTAATACATTGAATAAGAGCTCCAAGAACAGCTTCTCTAAAGACACAGAGAAAAAAATATTCTTTGAATTAAAATTTATTGCAATAGATGCCTTTCTCTCTTTCTACCCTGTGCAGAGGAAAATTGGGATATATTGTGGGTGCAATTTGACAACAATCATCCGTAATGACATCCATTGCCCTAGGACTCAACGCCCTCTGGGAAACCTCTCTAATTTGTCTGACAGGGTCTACATTTTTTTTTTTACCCAGACCTCCCCCAGTTCACTGATAAGGTCTACGTTTTCTTTTCCAGAAGGATATGAAGGATAGTCTGATTATCCTAATCTAGCAGTTCCCAAGAAATATTAAGTATGATAAAACGGCATTTCTAACAAAAGTTGTACAAAGTTCTTCACAGACTTTCCAAGTAGGTTACAGAGAAATCATCCTAATTGCTTTTACTGATATAACCCCTCGTTCATTTAGTCCCATACTGAAGTCATAGGCAGCCAGTGCCCTGTGCTTCAAATCAGAGTGGCTTTGGGCGTGAAAGGATTGATTTTTCAGATGATGTGCCCTCATAAAAATGCCTCAGCCACCGGTAATGTTAAAATGGGAGCAGAAGCAGCACCTGCAATCACTAAAAGGCAACAACCTCTGTTTTGAATTCTACTCTTTTTGTCAAAAATTCAAACTGAAATTCATCTTTCATCATATTCTCATTACATCAATGGACTCGAACATTAATCTCCAGAATGTACATTCTTTTTGACAGCCTTGGAAATCGAGATGCATCAGAGGTGTTTATCTGACTTAGAGCTCTCCAATCTCACCTTCTTCTGAAGAACGTTAACTTTGCGTTCCTTCACCTCCAGCATGTCCTTGAGGTCGTGGATCTCTCCTGCTTGGGTCCCCTTCTCCTCTGCCATCTCCTGAATCTGCTTGGTCTTCTTGTTCAGCATGGTCTCCTTCTCTTCCAGACGTAACCGCAGCGCATCCACCTGCGTTCAGAAATGCAGAACAAGGGTTGCTTAGCACTCCAGGGGAGAAAGTTTAGAAAAGTTAAACTGAACTCCCACAGGGAAATAGTACAAATAGATTCAGAAATCTAACACCCCTTTCTTTAAGAACTCAACATACGTAAGATTGGGATAAAAGAGTTATCATAAGTGACAGAAGACTAAACAGTAAAAATAATGAACCGTGTTCTTCCCAAACTATATGAGAATAATGCTCCTTCTTGGAAAACCTCAAATCATACTTCTCACATAAATCAGGCTTCTATCATACAATGCTGAACTTTTTTTCCTCAAAGTAGAAGCGAACATAATGTGTTGTTGAGAAGTTCTCTCACATGCAGGGAAACTGACCCCTTTATTTGAAACTCTACTAATATTCATAGAATAAACATTGACCCCTAGTACCAGACAGTCACTTTATATTCTAGGTTTTAATCACAATAGCAGCTGAGCCTGAAGGTAATGCAAGCAGAGCTCTTTGCAGCCACTGCAGATCAAAACTGCAAAGAGGTTACCTTAGGATGGCTAAGAATATTTTGGCTTGAAAAGCAAAGCAATAGTTTAAATATAACATGTTTTCAGCAGCATGCAGTTTTACACTGAAGGTAAAATTGAACAAATGACACAGTACAGGATATTGTGGGTGCAGTTTGGACACACAAACACACTTAGAGCTCCCATGGCCTCAGTGAATTTAGAAACACACTCTGGAAACTCTGCAGTGACCTCAAACTTCAAAACTGCACACTGAGCATCTTCTGCTTTTCCTTCTGCATTTCTCCTCCATATGTGAAACAGAGCTCACAAGACAAAGGAAACGGGAGAAGGAATCAGAGCTACCTGAATATAAATTTGATGGGAAGAATAAGGCCACCACAGAGCACAGACTAATCTCACAGACCATTGTGGAATACGAAATCCAACACCACCAACCTGCTCACGTTGCCAAAAGAAACCCACTGACCCCTATCCGCTCGGCATTCAGGCAGAGCTCAAATCTGCCAGCCTGGCTGCTAATCTTATTTGACACTATCAGATTTGGTTCCTGTTAGCCGAATCCATTACAGGGCATCAGTCACCCAGAGTAAACAGGCTGATCAATGAATTTCTTGGTCCTTCTGCACAGCACAGACTAGCAGAGGGATGAAGTGAAAAGATGACAACCGCTGGACAACCCTGGCTGGGGTAAGAATTTAGGAAGTCATTATCCTTATGGTAATTTGAGCAACAGTTAGTTTCAACATGCTATTTTAACATGTAATTCCATTTTCTTTTGAGTTGCTAATGGCAAAGCAGTCTCTGAGGCCCTGCATTTCCAGCGTGTTACAGCCACAAACCCCTCTGCTGCTCTGACTCCTTTCACACAGAGCAGGAAGCACTTGCCAGCGGGGAAAGGAGCTGCCCTGCTCTCCCCATCACACCACAGCCCCGCTGCCACCTCTGTGTCTGGAGCCTTCTCACTTACACATACGTTATTAAAATACCTTCCTGACCTCTCACCCAGCAAGTGGGGCATGGGGTGTAGTCTGCAGGGATATTAGAGTACCAGCTCTCACCCAAGTATGATTTAGAGGATGGCTAGTGTTTGCAATGGAAGGTTTAGCAGGTGGATCAGGCTTTGTCTTTTTTTTTTAAACACAGTTTTATAGATTGATTAGGTATGTTTTTCTCTGGGAATCTTTGATATTAAAGCTAAGAGTCACTTTTATTAATTCTTGAAGGGAAACTGAAAATCTCCCTCACAAGAAAATCCACATACTCTCAACAGTTGTGTTGCAAAATATTTGAGACAGTCCAGATGCCTACAGCACAGTGTTAAGTGAAAAGGGAACATCTGCAAATAGAAATTTATCCACAGAATGCTTTCAATTTTCTGATTGATTATTCTCTTTGAACTCCATATTAGCTTATGGTTTGGGGTAAATTGCATTCCTGGTTTTATTTGCATGAGGTCCCTGCCTGGGAAACCATAGAAAACACTTTCAGAAGTATTTTCAAAGGCTGGCAGGACACACAATCATCACCTTAGCACTATTCCTGGCAGAACACTGCACTTGTTTATTCATGTCGGCTCAGTTTATGCATGGCATCCTCCCACAGGGACAAGAGCTGAGGTCTGTGGGAGTCAGGTGATGCCAACTTCAACAAAGTCAGCTCAGGACTTCCTCAGTCCATGGAAACGAGCAGGCAAACAGCTGCCGAGGTGCTGACACCCCTTCTCCTGAATTCTGTGTCTTGGACGGTGTTGTCCTAACCCTGGCTTAACCTGAGTGCTGTCAGAGTAACAGACTGCTGTGTCTAACCATGCATGGCAGCTTAAACCTCTCAGCACAGCTCAGGCAAGTCCCTCAGGGCACAGCAGGGTCCTCACCTGCCCTGCCCTGCTGGCACCGCCCAACTGCCCCCGGAGCTTCAGCAACACCAGCACAGCCCAAACACACAGCCCTGCCAGACACAGGGGCACAGGTGCCTCTCTTCAGGTGGGAACCACACAAAAAACTTCAGTCCCTTCACTCTGACAGATGAAAAACTGTGTTGGGAACCACTGTCTTGTCTTCACAGAGTTTTCCAGGAGCTCTAAATAACATTCTCCGTCCCTGTTGTTAACGTGCCTAGCTATACATTAAATATGTAGAAGTGCAAATTTCTTATGAAAATTCATCCTTCGGTAGCTCAAATTACTACCAGGATAAGCACAATAAATGAAATAATATTTAATGTAAATCTCACCATAAGCCTTTTTTAGAATCTTCAATTCTGTAATGACAGTCTTAACTTTCAGAATGTTTCCAAACTATAGGGAAATCATTTAAATTTTCCAAAGTCCACGGTGAGTTTCAGACCTCACTGTGTTTCTCACTGTGCTCCTGAGTTTCAGGAGCTTGCATTAATAGGACTGAAATTGCAAACAAGGGGTTTTTTCTGAATTTTATGATAATTCCCACTGCAGAGTAGCAAGCAGATGATCCAACCCTGGTGATTCCCACTTGAGTTTAAGAAGATGCCAGTGATGCCTAGAAAAAACAGCATGCTACTCTTTTCCTGAGTGGTTCCTCTCATCTACCTGTCACCTGTTCAAACCATGGCTGAAGCAGAATTTAGATACTAAATACTAACCATACTTCCTTCAGTGGTACCGGAAGGTACAACCTTCCCTATGCTACACCCAAGCCCCAATTTCTCTGCAACAGCAACATTCTACACTTTAATTCTCTGTAGGTGTGACTACAGCAGAGGCAGCAGAAGGAACAGATGGAATACCAACCCTGAAATGTGTGCTCAGAGCCTGCAAAGGTTTCTAACAGGAGCCAGCCACTTTTTAAAGCAGACGTTGAAGTAACTCTGTGTCAGCACTCAGAATTCAAAGATCATTGAGAGATGCACGTGAAATTAAAATTGGTATGTGAGGTGAGAGTTGCCTGTCACCTTCTGCAGCTACTGTTAGATGAAGTCTCCAAGAAGGAGCACATTTTAAAAAGGATCAGTTTCGTGACATTCCATTACTAACTTGCAAACATATCACATAAATACAAAAAAGGAGTTAAGCCTTTTTACTGATAGCATAGTCTGTAATTAAAACTTTAAAGCTATGTTTATTGACTGATTTTGAATGCAACGGTAGTTCACAAGACTCAATTTAATTCTCTATTTTTGACATTGATCTTTCTTTTTAACTAGATTAGAGTTGACTCTTCACCTCCTTATACCAACTGCAGCAATACCCAGTGTGGTCTGCAGACGAGAGTGAATTCTTTGTGAACACTGAGCCCCCAGCTGTCCAGCCAACTGAGGCAGATCACACAACGGAGCAGAGGGGCACACACCTGGCTTTGTGCAGAGCCTGTTTGGCTCCTGCCAGGGTTACAAACTCAGTGCAGGACAGGTGTCCTGCCCCCAGGCCTGCTCAGGTCAGAAATTGGCTCAGCTGTTCCTCCACAAGCCCTGCACAAGACATGAAACACCTGAGCACAGTGAACTCCGTCCTCTGAGCTCAGCTCAGGGCTCGCAGGTGTCAGCACGGGCTCCTCCGGCAGCTGGTGCTGGTAGGGGTTGTTGGAAACACCCAGCTCCCTCTGGACATTCCTCACTAAATCCAATCCTCTCTCTGGCTCTGATTTGGCAGAGCCCACTGCAGCTTCATTCACTGCAATTTCAAAATGCCAGCAAAAGTCCCAATAAGGAAAGATCCTTAGAAAAATTTATGTTCTAATGAGACATTCAAAACAAATAAAAACTTCCACATGATGAGATTCATTTTTCTACTGAATATTAATCTGAATTTACCATAGGAACAGACCAGTTACAGAACCATGCCAGCTTGGGCAGTATACAAAAATAAAGGAGAACATTCTCGCTGGTTAATGCAACTTCCCACTGAAGCCACATAACTTCTGGCACTGACCTAAGCTAAAGGGCTCACTGGGTAAAAACTTTATATGGATAAAGCCTAAATTCCAGCATAAATACTGACTTATTTTTTGTTTTGTTTACAAAGTGACTGTACAATTTTAGAGCTATTTTTGAAGGTCTCTTCACCAACTGCAAAGTTAACCACAATATCCTCTCCACCCAACAGCCCTCAGGATAAACACCCCACAAACAGCTCACTCTTGTTTGTAGTTCTAGTGTGGCAGGTGGCAAATCCATTTCTGAGGTATTATAGCAACACTTTTCCCCACCTATGAGCAGGATTCTTTAACAGAAGACTAAATAAGAGGTAGAGGCTTATGAAGGTATTCTCTTTTATTTTCAAATGTTAATTTAAATATGACTAAAATACCGATCCCCTATGAAGATGTCTGACAATTTATGTCACAAACTGCTCCTCTCTTCCTCCTCACAACTCTCTCCAGGTGTCTTGAGAGAAGCTAGCTGTGTTTCAACAGTGCCCAGTGCTGTCAAGAAGCGAGGCCAAGCAGCATCGCACATTCCTACCCCATTCCCAAAGAAAATCCTTGTATGGAAAGATATCCCTTCCTTTAAAAAATCCAAATCACCACCGGATGCAACGACAAACATCTCAACACTGCACATTGTCAGCATGTTTCAATCCTACACTTCAGAGGATCACCTGTGAGGACAGAAAAAAGGTAACTGTGTGATGATTTAATGGTTGAGCTTTCTGACAAGAAAAGGGTGAAGCAAGGGTGTTTCACCCAGCAAGGGTGAAAAAGATGACACTACCTTTCAAAAAGTATAAATATCTTCTTGGAAGGAGGAATCCAGTTTGGTTTTGTGGTGCTACATGAGAACCTCATTTGGAAGCAGCCAATGATGAACAAATATTCTCAATGATTATTTGGTAGTATCACAAGTTAGAGAGTCAAATAATTTTCCATATTAAAAAAGTATGCTGGCCTTCAGCTAAAATAAAATCAAGATGTTCTGAATAACTGTCAAGAGTATCTCTCAGTGGTATATAATCAAGCCTTTTTGGTTTTAAATATTCTGTTTCAATTCTGGACATTATAATTGAATAAATATGTTTATCTACCGTAACAGCTGCAATTGTGACCCTCTACTGAAGTCTTTTAGCTTGTTAATAAAGTACATTTGTTCAAGAACTTCATCTCTCATGGGTAGAAAAGTACTACTTATTACTTAGAAGTGAGAAATGTGTTTCTAGCTTTGTAGGCTTGTCACGGCACTGCACATTTAACATATCTACATTCTTATCAGTCACTGCAATGGATCAAAGCCTGCATTTTACCTCTGAAAATGTTTATTTACCTAACACCTACTTTCAATGAGATTTTGAAATTTAAATATTTTTTTTTAATAGACACGTACTAATCTAGGGTACTTTCCTGAACTAGCAAAAAGGAACGAACAACTTTAACAGGAGGTTTATGATTGTAAACTGGTACACTTTCACAGTTAAACCCACTGATGAAATTTCAACTTCTACATAAACCTGAGAACTATCAGAAAAGCCGTCCTGGAACATCAGAAGATATTTCCTATGTAACTTCATTACTGCATGTCAACAAGGCCGTGAGCACCCACAGATTTAAGAATTTTGGCTAAAGCAAAGCTAAATCAGAGTAAAAAGTTCAGATCAAGTCTCTTATGCTCCTGTAACATGGAACCTTCTACCAGTGTCACCCACAAATTTCCTGCACAGCTTTTTCACAGCTCCTTTGACTCTTCTAGCTGTAACATGAAGTTTTTGATGCATCACTGCCATCTTTTGGACTCCCACTAACACTACAATTTTCCAAGCCAGGGACTGAAATGCTGTCTGCACACCACATTTCATGCCTGCTCTCCAAGAACGTCCAGAAGCAGCACATTAATGCTGTATTTATTATCTGTTTGATGTTCAGATACCCACCCGGGGCTTACATAATACAGGAATTCATTAAGCATTTGTCATCGAAACACAGTTTAGAAAATATTTTCCCTTTACCTTGGAAAGTGCATCACAAAACATGAAAGCCCATATTTTAGGTGTAAGCACAGGCTTACAAGAGTTCCTGGACATGCTGGCAGCAGCAGAGAACAGCCCGTGCAGGGTGTATGCTATTGGAATGATCTTCCTTGTTCTTCTCTTCTCTAGCTACAAAGTCACTGCAGATAAATCCCCCCAGCTCAGACACTGCAACTTCCAACTCAGCCAAGCACCCGTGCACACGGATTTGTCTTGAGATCAATGCCCTGGCCTAGAGAATCAAACAGATAACCAAAGACACAGAGAGCTTGGAACAAGCAGTGCTGGATGGCTGTGGGACTGTACAGCCTAGGAACAGAAGAAATCCTGGGTTTTCTCTGTTTCTCTGTGCACAGTCAATAAGCACAGAACTGCCCACTTCACCTCTGTCTGCAGGATGGCAGCTCGCTGCTCCTTAGCTGTGAGAGACTCCTTGAGAACTTCGATGTGCTGCTTGCTGTCAGAGAACTGATTGGTGAGGGTCTCCAGCTTGGTCTGCAGGGCCAGCAGCTCGGTGTCTTTGCGGGACAGCTCCTGCTTCACCTGGCCAATCTGAAACACAAAGAAAGGACGGGCAAAGGGAGAAACAATTTACACCTTCCTTCCAAAAATCACTATAAATACACACAAGTATGGACAAACAGCACGATACTCCTAAATTATCCCACACAACTATGAGGCCTTAAGTTACCTAGAGTGAAAGGCTGGCAAAAATTTGTGTCATGAGCAAAGGATGCAACGAAAAAGAGAGGGGAGCAATGTCATCAATTTTTCAAGGGAGGTTCTTTTTAACAGTGGATGTCTTTTGTTACTCATCTTCCAAAGGACTGACCAAACCCAGGTATTGAGCAGGGACAAGGTTTTAATGAAGATGAAGCAGAACCCTAATGACAGAGCACCCCTGGCCTGTAATGTCAGAGCACATGAGACACCCACAGGTCTCAGCAGCACAATGCTTGCTTTGAAATGTCAAATCAGCACGCTGCCCTCCAGCTCCTCACCTACCAACCCAGCCTCACGCTCACACAGCATGTAAAGACACTTTTATTTTCCCACTATTCACAAAATCAGCATTTTATTCTATGAAACACCTCTTAGTTTTAGAAGCTTCTAGAAGCAGATGCAAATATCCATCAAAACAACATGAGAACTGTTTGCGGAATTGCATTTTTATCGAGAGCAATTTCCTAAATTTAATTTAGTGAATTAAATCAGTACAGAAATGCAAATTTCTTTTAACAAATGTGCATTGGATTATTATTTAAAAAAACAAACAGTAAAAAAAGCTAAAATAAAGCAATGAAATGAGCTGAAAACTTAATTTAAATGTAATCCTCACTCAGGACAGTTCTTCTTAAGTGAGAGAAGAAAAAGAAAAAATTAATAAAAGATGACAGGGAAGTCTAAATGTAGTCTTAAGTCCAAGTTTGTAACCAACTTTCTAGTTTGCTTCCTATCTCACAAAATAGCAATATTTTACTGCCACATATTATATAGCACAATGAAAATATTGCTAAAAACTGAACAGTTTTCCCTCTCCTAACTTGAACAATTTTGTTTGTGACATAAAAAAAAAAAATCCCTTAGCCCCAAAAGTACATCATCGAGTGTTTCAAAATAGAAATTAAAGGACATGACAAGATTAAAAAATTGCCCAGGTCACCATCCATGTGTGGAAATGTGACATGAACAAAATAATGGTATAAATTTTTTTTAAGTTTTTATTAGAATAAATGCACATACTAGTAGAAATAACTGAGAAAAAAAGCTTGGGTAAATGCAGTTTTGTCTTGACAACACTGTTTCAATAAGGGGCAATTAAAGGAAGAAAATTCTTTACAAAAGAGTATTAAAAATATCTAATCAAGGACTCCTGTGTTCCAGTGTGAAACAGTGTACATGAGGAAATGGGGAAGAAGGAGGGCACGCATCCCAAAAAACCTCTCAAACTCATTTTATTAAATGGAACAATGAGGAGGTATGTAAGAATTTATAGAACTATTCAATAGTTTACTGTCCACTTAATTCAAACCTGCTAGGTTGTTTTTTTCACATTTTACTAAAAGCAAATATGCCCAGAGGATGATTCTGGCACCGATTTCAATTGAGCCCAAAGCTGTTGATGTCAGCAGCACTGCTCCTGCTCTCAGCCACCAGCTGCACAGAACAACTGCTGGGACGAGTTCAATTCCTCACTGCTGCTTACCTTTTCTGGAGGATCTAAACAAAAACAGCCTCCTTAAAAAACTGCAGATGACACAAACTTTTTCAGTTAGTAGGTAGCCTGAATCGCAGGGAAACTTTCTCAGAAAGACAGATTCCTTTGGGGCTCATCTCAGAAGAGATTTTAGCACGTTTCATTACATTGATTCCCAAGTAGCAGCCCGAGGTTCTTGTCTCTAGAACCCCCATTTCGGAGCTGCAAGCCCACACTGCCATCGTGCTGAAGCCCTTCCCAAGAACACAGCACACCCCATCCCAACTTGCAGAAGTTAAGACAGCATCAACTGCTCACATCTCTCTTCTTGGTGAGGAACCATGTTCACTCTTTTGAGTGAAACTCTAACTTCACAGCAAAGGAATAACCTGAATTCATGCTGCTAAAATTGAACAATCAGTTTTAAAAGCGTTCAGCATCCAGATTTCGTTATTTTTTGTGAAACAATGTTAAGAAGGTTCAACAAGTTTTCAAATCAGTTTTTTCCACTAGGAAAAGCAAATCTCTTTGAAAGTCTGTCCCCAAAATGGGTGCTGAATACTTTTGAAAATCTGCTTCAGTAGAGAAGAGAAGGTTATTGCTCAAACAGCTCATACCATTAACAAAACAGCAACCAAACAAATACAGATGTTTAGCTGGAGAGTGATGTTATTTATGGACACCAAAACCATGTGAACAAAAAGGCAGCTACAAGACTGAGCAGGCTGTTAGTTCTACTTGTTATATCCAGCCGTGAAGAAGGTAAGAGAAGAAAAGCTACCCCAGAAGCCAGAGAGCTAGCAAGCCCCAGTGAATGGCCACTGCACACAAAAGAGAGAGCTTACTGCAGAGACCTCGGTCTGGAGACCAGCCACTCTTTTTTTCAGGTCCTCCCCTTGAGCCTCTTTGGCACTTAGCTCTTCCTTCAGTTGCTCTACCTGTCACGACATTGTTATGCTTTTAAATATTTATTATTTGCCAGCTTCCAGTCAGCCTGTTTCAGTCCAAGTAACTGAAAGTGACAAAGAACTGAAGAATCAACACTGGTCGCTCATTTTCTCTTCTTCTTCATTAAGTCTTCTCAAAAGTTTAAAGTCTGTGTCATTTCATATAGGCTGCCGAACAAGATTTTGATTATGAAACACAAGATATACAGTTGTGGTTATGTTTATATATGTCAAGTATGTGGCACTTATGCCAACGGTTTTGAAACTGGAATTCATAAGGAAATTACGACAGGAAAAAGGACATACTTCAGCTTAAGAGAAATAATGTTAATTGTCAAGCTACAGCCACACATTACTTATACAATACAAGGCTGAAAAAATAAATGCTGTGCAATTACAAACCAAGGTAGGACAGCAAGGTGTCAAGACTGGAGATGGCCACGAGTCATGGGCAAAGAAAAAAAGGAGCACATTTTCTGCAGGAAAGTAAGTGAGCAGACACAGGAGACAGAAGAGGTCCAGCAATCAAGCAGCTGAGCAGATCTATAGATCCACAGAGGGAGAGGACAAGGGGAAATTGAAGAGTTGCTAACAATGAGAGAAGGAAAGAATGAAGAAAAGACAGAAGGAAGTGGTGCTGTAATCTTCTCCCCACTCCTAATTTGAATGGGACACCCTTCAGTTCCTAGAAGCAACCAAGTGGGATAAAGAGTAAAAGTAAGAACAGGTGTAATTATCTCGAGGTGTTTCAGTGAACTGGTGTGAAGCAAGTGGAAGAATCACACAACTTAGTACGCTTCTACTTCAGGGCAAGTAATGCCTCCTTCTCCGAGACACTTCATCCAGCACTCTTTTCACTCTTTTTTGACCAGTAATTTCAAGCAGGACAAATGCAGTAGGTTACAACTGTTCAGGACCTAGTAGAGTAATTTTCAACCTCCTTCCCAGGGTTTGCATACTGCTTGCAGGGAGTACACGTAAGTTAATTAAGAAAGGTTGGACTGCTCACAATATCCTTAAATTTGCTGTGCAGCAGGGCCTGAATCTTCACTGAAGAATATTAGGACCCATTTAAAGACTGAGAAACAAAGAATGAAATCACTTTTGCCAACAGACAATTCAATAGTCAGTGTCCATCTTTACACCTGAACATCTCTCATTGCTGTATTTGTCCTGTATTCCAAACAACATCAATTAATCAATTAATGCCAGCACCACCACTGTTGTGGACTGTACTCTCCTGCTGGCTCCACTACTGGAAGGAGAGTGTAATGGAAAGCCATTCTAGTGACAGTTCATGCTCTTTTCAGCCTTTATAGAATAAAAAGGCCAAACAGTTATACAACAGCTGCAAAAAGAAATAGCCCTTTTTTCAACAAACTACATTTGGAAAGACTTTAGACCAAACAAAACCCGAACCAATAATGGACAAGCAGTGGTCTAAAAACAAACACAAAAATCTTTCTGAAAGAAAAGAAAATCAAGTGTGACAATAAAAGGAGAACTTGGGCCATTGACCTTACTGAAACACCATTATCATACTTTCAAATTGGAATTTAAAATTTTCTTAAATATTTTGAAGTTATTTTAGTGGCCTCAGGGCAGGTCTTAAATAAATTCTGTTTCCTAGCCCTTGACTGGGAACCCTAACATACCTCCTAACTAAAGCATGAACATTTCTCTCCTCTCTTCACTCAGCTCAGTTTAACATTTGACTGTCATTTGTTTTCTCAATACCTTATTTTTCATGAATTTGGAATGGCTACGGTACACCTCCATCTGCTTCATTTCCTCCTCACGTTCCTCTGTGCTCAGGGCTCCGTTTGACTTCAGCATCTGAATCTCCTCTTCCAAATCCCGGAGGCCGCGCTCCATGGAAGAAATTTTTGAATCCTGAAAATGATTAGAGGAGACAGGTAAAGACACACAGTTAGAGGATTTGTTAACATACTGCTGGAGTGAAACAAAAGAGATACATGGCCAATAAATAAGTTTGAATTTGCCCTTGAAATTTACTTACGAACTTCTTAGAGAAATCAGTGTTCAACTCTTCATATATGAGTACTCAAGTGCCCATTTTTCAATTTTTTTTTTTTTTTTTTTAACCTTTCAAGGAAAGCAAGAGTTTAGTACTGAAAGAAAACATGGCTCAGGGCAGGAAAGCCGTGTAGGATGAATAAATAAAGGAACACGAAGAAAAGTTGCCTTTTCAAAGCCAGCACAAACCAGAGAAATTTAATTCTAACTGAATGGACAGCAAAATGGCAAGACTAGCAAAAATTGGGTTTGTGCCACTAGTTAATTTAAGCGGGGTCACAAATGGAGAACAGCAAAGCACCACAAACAATGGAAATGTGCAACTATCTAGTTTTGATTGGATAAAGCAGCTAAGAGTCTTTCAAGTATCCTGGCTTATATGTACAACGTATAAAACATTTCAATGGGTTAAAAATAACCATCCAGAAAAATGAAGTCAATCAATCATTATCCTCCTGGTTTTACAGGATGATCAGAGGTACTCAGTGTACATGGTTTATTGTTTCTTTACAAGTCTTTTGTGCTGGGAGCAGCAAGAACAGATCCATACAGCACACAGAGCTTCATGCATACTCATGATCAGGAATATGCATTTAGAACTATAATCTCTTAAAGCAGCCTATTTCTTCTTATTTCATTTCCCCAATATATTTAGTCTTTCCTGAAAGACAGGCTTGACTTGAAACTATACTAAAGACTTTCATAAACAAAACCTAACTTTTTCTTTGTCTGATAAGCAAAGCACGGCTGAACAAAAAGCAGGTATTTACATATATAGGTTTTCATTCATGAAATACGACTTCCCTAAAGAACCATCATGAAGATCTAGTTGCATCTCCTGCTTAATATTTGATACCTAGATTAAAAATAGATAAAGCAGACTTTTGCCACAAAAAATAGAAGTAATAAGGTGAAGTGTTATGCTGAAATTGACAACAGTATTTAGTTTCAGTGCTCACATCATTTCCCAGAAATACCTGTGTGTTTTGATAGTAAAGACACTTAATGTTACCAGCTGGTCAATTAGTTTTCATTACTATGGACCTCAAAGACGACTAATAAAAGAGGGACAGCAAATGAAAGGCTGCAGAGTAGAAAGATGGGATATGAATAACACTGATATGGAATGGAAAAATTTGAAGGAGAAAAAAGGAAGGAAAACAAAAGAGAAAGGAGGGATACAAAATGGAAAAGAACAGCTTGCAAAGGCAGTTTCTGATTTTTCAACTCTCTTTGTCCAAACCCTGTGTGGTGTACTTTATGAGCAATACAATGTGGAATATGATTGCATAAAGCTGTGTAAACCACACAGGCAATTGTGCCTCCTGAGCTCTTGGCCAATTGCCATCAGTCCATTAAATACTTAAGCTAATGGTTTAAGAATTCAATCACAAATTCATCTAGCAAAGTTAGGTTTATGATGGCACACAGACATTTCTAGCGATATGATCCATTCTTTAAGTGGGTGTCGAGTTAGCTTTGTTGATACACAGAATGCAAGGCAGTATTTCAAATGTTGATAACATAAAAAGAAAAGAACCCGCATCATAAAACCCCACAAATCTTTCATATTAATCTATCATTCCCATTCTTGTAATATAATGAACTCTTGGTTAACTGCAAGAAATCTGTATCTGCTGCTGCAGGCAGACAGAAGACAAGTTTCTACGGTGCTGTCTTGTCAGTAATCAATAATAACAAAATAATAATAGAGAATAAAACAGTATTAAAAAACATACTTATTTTAAATTACAAGACTGACAGAAGCATATGGTATTTGGTAGAGTCACCTTTGACACGAAAACCCATTTTCCAGAGACCAAATTCTGCTGCTGCCCAGAGACAGCCACTCACCTTCATCTCAATAACAGTTTGCAGAGCCTTTGTCTTGGCCGTGTCGGGAGCGTTCTCAAATCGCCGATGGATTTCCTGTACCAGCAGAAATGACAGCAAGAGTTAGACTGATGGCAGTGTCCCAATGCAAACAGAATTACTAGAAGCTTCTCTTTCTAATACAGAGCATAACTCAGAGCTGCTTTTTTCTCATTTCATACATTTTATCACTTCTCATATCACAGAAAGGACTGCCAAAAGCTCATTCCAAAGAACCCCAGCCTCAGTTAAAAAGGCACAGCAGAAAGTGCACCTTTGACTACCCCCTTACTCAAAATAAACTGGAAATGACAGCTGGGTCTACTAAAAAGCTCTATCATCTGCCTGCTAAACTAATCTGAACTCTTGATAGTTTCTCATGAAAGACATACACGAGATGCATTTGACTAAAGGCTTACTGAAAACAGCAACGCTGTGGTTTCTATTTCAACAAGTTATAAGGTGCAGCTGTTGTTAACTCTCTTTTTCCAATGTTTTTTACCCCGGAGTGGCAACATTTAACTACACAAGATGAAAATCTTTCTCCACTTGGCCTTGAGCACAGCTGGAAATACATGACTGTACAGCACTTTGCTCTAGAAGCCCAGAGGATGCAGACAGGAGGACACAAAGTCCACGTGGTATTTCTGTTGATGCAAATTCACAGAAATAGCATGCTTCAAACTGCTTGCTAAGGGATGAAATTATAGAAAGCTCCAACAACTCGTTCTATCATATAAAGTAGGGGTTTCAAGGCAACGTGAGTAAAAAGAGGAGAAACAAAATAGAAACTATTCTGCTCTTTCACCCTTTGTCTTCAAATAGGATTGTCCTTACAGCACTCTCTAATGTTAACTGCAGGAATGTGAATTCTGTTAGAATGTTAATCTTACATGCCAGAAAAATACTTTGGTGCCCATAGAGCACCAATGGTGATGCCAGCTAACCTAACAACAAATTGTGTTATGCCCCCACACATACAGTTTATCCATCCACTCCCCTCAAACACCTAAAAGACAAATCCCAAAAGCCATCCACAAATTTGTACTTTCAACAGACAAGGGGAAGAGCTAAAATTCTGTATGGCAGTCATCCATGCAACTTGCTCCACACAATTAGTTATTTGAATGAAAAAGGTGGAGTTGCACAGTGCTTTTCAAAAATACTACTTGTAGGATTTGAAAGTGTTCCTACATAGCTTTGAAGTGAGCAAGATCGAAATGTGACATGACAAGGGCCACGAGAAGAATCTTGCCTAAGTCTGGCCTAAAACCATTTGCATAAGTTGATGCCCGTGAATGGTAATAACAAGAAAATGCAATAGAAGGTTTCTCTGGTTTTAAATATTGTATTTGTGTATTTTCTGAGATGCTATTTTTACAAGTGTGTTCACAGTGTATGATGGCATTCTCTGAAATTAAAAAATCCTCCTGAAAAAATAAACCTGAAAACCCCTGTAAATATATTTGTTTCTCCTTGAGTCAACAGATAACTTGAGAGCCCCTGCACAAATATTACTGGCACCATATAGACCAGAGTGAAGCAACACCATTATTATTCTACTTACCTACATTCTCAAAATAGATTTACCCAAAGAAATTAAAACAAACTCTTGTGAGCTTTTAGAAACTGAGAAAACAAAGGGTAAGAAGGTCAAAAATTACTATGCCATAAATCTACTTTGGACACGGTACTATTTTTATTTTAGTAGTTAGGTAATTTCCACTTGTGCAGAGACAAGGTTTCTGACCTGAGAATGTAAAATCAGCTCCTGCCATGGGAATGGGACAGATGGAGTATTTAGTAGGAGAACTGCATGTCTGTAGAGGGATGCTGACCCAACAGTGTCTGCTTCCACCATGGCTCAGTGTTCTCAAAAACCAGAAAATCCTTCTGAGCTTCTTCCTGAGAAATGCCTGTATCTCCTCTGCCTGCAGTGATGCTCTGCACTTCAGCAAGGGAAATGTCCTACTTCTATCATCTTAAGTAACTCCACTGCGATTTGGATGACATAACCTGCCGAAAAATAACACCTCCCAACTCTTGACTGCACAGGAAGGGCTTAATTTTGGCAACGTGCCTGTGATCCTGAAGAGCCTGGAAAAAAAAGCTACAGGCAGGCTGAGCCTCTCTGGAGCACAGATTGGAGAGAGGCTGCTGAAGGAAAGCAGGGCACGGACACCCTTCTGAATCAGGAAATACAGGTTGCACCCATGTCCTTCAGTGGCAGGCTGGAAAAACACTAATAGATCATATCTCTGATGTATTCAGATTCTGTTGTGGACACACACCCCACAGATGAACGGAAATTAAGATTTTAACCTGTATGACAGGACTTTGCACGATAGTTAAAAACATAGGGCCACACACAAATACCAGGACCAGAAAAATATAAACCAAATCCTTCATTCCTTGCAAGTTATCCATTCGGATAAAGTAATACAGGATTTTTCCTTTGCTTTACTTTCACACATTAAGATCTTTTTTACGTAACTGATATTGTTTCCAAATAGGTTAGTAAAATGTAGTCTTTGCACCTTTGAGTGCAGCTTAAATTATTATAACAAGGGGTCGCTTTTATAAATCTCCTTTATGTTTTTATTTCTTTTCTATGTTCAATGACTCCTTCGTTTAAAAGTGATAGCAAAAAGGAAAAACAAAAATTCTGGTGCAAATTGATTCCAACTTTAAAGTACATTCATAGGCAACAAAATTCCAAAATAGGTTATTCTGTCCAAAAAAAACATTAAGATTCAATAACTAGAAGTTGAAGGCTAGAAATAGTTAGGAGTTCTAAACAAGGTGGGCACTTTCTCCAGAGCTGGGGTTCATATTTCATCTTAATTTTTAATTAAGAATATCTATCTTCCTTTTTAAGAAAATCTACCACAGAAAGAGATATGAACTAAAGGTGTGGATCATTATTACACCTGCCAAGTACTTCTGCAAGGCAGCACAGTGCCCCTAGGAGAAACAGTCATCTTCTGGTCAGCATAATCACACAGAGCAGCTGATCAAACACACCGAGAACACTGAATATGTAAACAATAGCTGCGATAAAGTGATTTTAGCACACCATAAAGAGTTACAAAGTCCATGGGGGTTTTTTTGAAAATACTTCAAAACTGGAGAATATAGTTTAGAATTGAAGGAGTCCTCAATACTGAGCAGTATGATCACTGTAAATGATAGACATGTGCATAATAATGGAGGTTGAATTTAGTCCAAATCCTTTTCTTCCTTCTTAACCTGGCCATATCATTCATTGCTGTTCCCCCGGTTCCTCCCCAGTCTGATTTTGCCTGGGATTTAGAACAAACGTGAAGGTGCACTTCCAAGCAGTGATGGCTTTATAGTGGGGTAGGCTAAATGCTTCAAAATCCAGCAACTCATCTCTCAGTGGCCACAAGACAAGCAGTTTCCACAGCAATAAAGGACATGCCTTCCCTCTCCTGCCAAACTTGCAGAATCAGGCAGCACGTTCTACCAAGAGAGTAACAAAAACATGCTATTTCATACATTCACTCTTTAAAAAAATCATCAAAAAACATTATATGTAATTAAAAGCCTAGTCATAATTCAGACTTTTTTGTAATCGTAACTGTATTATTCATATCTTCGTATAATCAATTATGATGTCCTGTGCTGGATCTTTGTATCATTCAGTGGACTGGACAGTTTTGACTAAAAAGCATTTGGTTTTATTCTCCAACCATATCGTCCAAGCCTTACTAAATGAATGTTGTATCTCTTGTACCCTAAGTTTAGTTTCTCAGACGGCTTTCATTTAGATTTTAGCAACCTAGTTCCAATTAATTACAATGAAATGCAAATGTTACAACCAAAGGAAAATTTCAGGAGCATCCATCAGCTCAGGATTAATGGTCATTGTTCATTAAAAAAATTATTTAGTAGATATATAAGATAAAATAGATCTTTAGTTGTGTAGAAGGACAAATCATACCTGACTAACCTGATTTTCTTCTGCAGTTGAGTACCTGGCTAAGCGGGGAGCACTGGGTGCTCCATGTCTTAAGGCCTCCAAGCATCCCTGGAGGCTAATTTGAGAGAAGTGGATAACAAAGCAGCTGGAAAATCAGCTGGGCAGCCAGGCTCAAAGCCTGGTGCTGACCAGCAGAGTGAGGTCCAGTGGGCAGCAGCTTCCCCTGACAGCCCTCGGTGCCTTCACTAACAATCTGAATGATGGGACAGACAGCTCTCCCAGCAGCTTCACAGAGGAGATGGGATTTGGGAACACAGGAATTGGATTGAGCTACGTGCCCTTGTGTTGTCCTGGTTTTGCTAAAGCCTTCTGTTTTAAACTTGGAGTTGGAATTCTTTCTCACACAGTTTCATGTAAATAACAGCCAATGTTTACTTAATGGTATTTTCTGTTTTTCATTCCTTTTGTGATAAGAGAACTTTGATGAGCATCTTTTTTCTCCAGTGGGATTGAGGAGGAAGTGACATGTCCTCCAATCCCTTGTGGAGTTGGGAATTGTATAAGACGTGACATAGGAAAATAAAGTTGCCTTCTCCCTCCTTTCTGCTGAACCTAGCAGGTGTGAGAGCATCTTTATTGTGTTTTCCCAGACACACCCTTCATGTGGAAAGCCCCTCAAAGCAGCCCAGCTGCATCCTGGGCTGTATCAGCAGGAGCACCCAGGCAGCAGGTGGGAAGCAGGCGTTTCCCTGCGTGCAGCTCTCGTGAGAGCACTGCTGGGCACTGCTGTGCCTTCTTCTGGGCTCCCAGTACAAGGAAGGCACTGGAAATCTGAGCAGAGCCTGACTGACAGGCACCAGGATGGCTGGGGCTGGAACACACCATGCAAAGGGAGCAGGAGAAAAGTGTTTGTTCAGCTGAAAAGGAAAGGCTTGGGGACAAACTTGCTGCCCTCTAGAACTAACTGGAAGCTGTAAAAATGATGGAAACATAAGTCTTTTCAGAAGTGGAAGGATGTGTCTGGGAAAACACAAAGATGCTCTCACACCTGCTAGGTTCAGCAGAAAGGAGGGAAAAGAACCACTTTATTTACATATGTCACATTTTATACAATTCCCAACTCCACAAGGGATTGGAGAACATGTCACTTCCTTCTCAATCCCACTGGTGAAAAAGATGGTCATCACAGTTTCTTATCACAAAAGGAATGAAAAACAGAAAATTCCATTAAGTAAGCATTGGCCATTATTTACATGAAACTGTGTGAGAAAGAATCTCTGACTCCAAGGTTAAAACAGAAGGCTTTAGCAAAACCAGGACAACAGAAGGACGATAGGCAACAGGCAGAATTTGCAGCACTAGAAATTTAGACCTGTTAGTATGAGAAAGATTTTACCAGGAGAGCAACCAAATGCTGGACCAGGTGCCCAGGGAGGCTGTGGAATCCCCGCCGCTTGAAATTGCTGGTTTGAGCAGAAGGTTGCATGAAATAACCTGTGGGAGAGCCCTTTAATCTGCATGACTCATTTATATAAATATCCTTACTACCTGGTGCCAGAAGGTGACTGGATACTATCACACTTGTTTAGTTTCAGGATTTTTTTATGAATTTTTTTCAAAAAGTGCTGGATACCAGTAATTTTAACTTTCATTTCAGCAAGACATAAAAATGAACTTAAAAAAGAACCCATAAGAGTCCTGTAGAATTTATTTCATTGCTATTGGAGTTTTGTTGCTAAAGTGATAGAGTTACACAAATCTGGAAGCAGTAATCATGGCAGCTCCCTCGGAAATCATTTCTGCATTTTTCCACTTGTCATTTCCTGCATTTGCAAACCCAATCAACATAATTCCCTGAGAAAACAAAGTGACTGTATCCATAAAGGGCATGACTTTGAAAGATGTGCTGGCAATTGCACACACATTGAGAATGGAGGGTGCCAGTTGCTTTGAAGCTCACTTACCCCTGGCTAAAGAAACTCATCTCTGTTTTGCAATTGTATTAATCCACTGAGACGATTATTTCTAAATCCAATTAAAACCTCAGATATTAGGACACTTAAGTTTGTTAACAAAGGCATCACCTAAAGTGAAAATTAAAGCACGGCTTCCAGCTCGTCTCAGTATTTCAATCAGCAGGAAACAAAAGCAAAATCCCTCAAAACTTTGGCATTAGAGTAAAAGCAAGGTAAGATCAGAAACTAATTTAAACCATCCAATTAGTTGCAAGTAGTAAGTCATTGTGTTGAAATCTGACTACAGAAGTGTGAATTCAAAAGCTGAAGAAAAGTCAATTAAAAATTAAAATCCTAATCATGTAGAGCTTCATTTACATTATGTGCTATTATTAATTTTTTCTTTTTTTCCTCTTATTTAAGGTCCAAAAGCACTCATTTTGTACTTAAATTAGTTTCCAACTTGTTCACGGTATTTTCAATTTTTTTTCCTTCCCTTACAAAGTTTCACGTTTGTGGAAACAAAATTCCACAAATGTCCCTTCTACTGAGAAAGAGTTCAGGATAATGTTACCCTCTCCAAGGAAAGCATAGCTAAGATGTGATTTGTAAACAAAGCAAATCGTGTAATATGTATTGACAAAGAAAATCTTCTAATATAACAAAACATCAGAAGACATTGAAGTTTAAGCGTTTGAAACCTCTAATCCCCAGACAGATTTATGCATTGTTTCACACAGTTTTAAAAAATCCCATCTGAAGGGTATGGAAGTGCTAAAATGAAATAGTTACAGATTTTGCTGTATGTTGAAGACTAGCTCATTCATATAGAAAAATATTGGTTTGAAGTAAGTTCAAGAATTAAATAATTTTCCCCCCCATGCTAGAAAAAGCATATGAAGAAACCTACTGCAATTTTATTAATTATTTCACTTTGATGAGACTGTAACTATAACACAGAAAAAGCATTCTGACAGCTGACTGGAGTTCTGCTTTTTCCCATTTACTTCATTTAACTAACAGAACTGATTATTTAACTAATGTATAAAAATCAGAAATTTGCTACGCGAGAATAAGGCGTTTCAGATTTTTTTGTCGTCTGGAAAAACAGAAAACAAATACATTATTTTCCAACCTGATTTTTCAACTTCTGAAGATTTATCAAGCTACCAACTTCTGCACTGAGGAAAGATGAAAATAATTCCATACATGCTTGAACATTTTTAACTGTCATTCTTTTCTAGGGTGACATATAGAATATTCCAAGCTAAAATGATATTTTTCAAAATTTAAATGTATAAAAAATAAATTACGCATGCTTTCAAGTTGCAATAGTCCATTTTCTCTAATTTTGACCTACAAAACCTCTGTATGTTTTAAAACTACTTGCAGACCAAACAAGCCATTCTAATAAAGACATAACTATTTAAATTATCTTGATTTAAATCACTTCTCCCTGCCATCTGCTTCTAAAAGGTCAAGAAGATGAAGCAGCAATTAAAAAAGCAGAAACTTAATTTTTTCAGCCATCAGAAAGATATCCCCCAGTATGACAGTAGAGAGTTCCAGTTACTGGATCTGTCTACTCCTGCAAAACAGAACTTCACTCCAGAAGTATCTTATTTATGTTGCAAAACCTTGGCACAGGACAAAAGTGCTCTTTGAGTTAACTCTAATTGCTCCAATTAAAACTTCTAAATCCTCCTCAGAGCGCGGAGCAGAAAAGGGTAAGAATTTTAACACGCCCATGGAAAAATAATTTGTTTGCAAAACTTGTCACAGCTCATTAAGATCCGGTCAGACATGGGAAACAACCTCTCTGCACCGGGCACAGCTCGGCAGGGCTGTGACGTTACATTTGGACCACACATCCATCCTTTCCCACTGAGCCCCTTGCTGCTGCTCTTTGGCCACCCTAGGATCAGGTTTTGTTAAGCCAAGGCTGAAGACACCTCTGTGACAGCCCAGGCGCCTGCTGGCTGCTCTCACAGAGCCCTGCCCCACGGCGGGCAGAGGGGTGAGCGCTCGCAGAAATCCAGCGTGAATTCCCAGAATGGAGCGGGCACTGCTGGATTGCACTAATGCCTTAGGTTTTAATTTCTATATTTTTCAAATCCTGTACTGCCTAGTGTGTAACTCTGGAGTCTCTTGTAGCTCGTTAGCTGCTCTCTCAGGCCAGACAGACACAACAAAGCCTCTCTGAGCTTGCTGTTCAAGGACACTCGGGCTGTCCTAGGCCCAAAAGGTGTAAACTAGGACCATGAAAGAGGTGGAGAAATTGAAGAGAGCTAAAGTTTTAATTGGTGAATTTATGCTGATATGCAAATGGACCAAATCTATAACAGTGCCAAAGAACTCATGACCTGCTGTCCATCTCAGGGTCCATTCTATGGAAGCAGCCTCTGGCTCCCCAGGGTGTACCCTGAAGGCCTTCAAATAAATCCCTGCCTTTATTCCCTTACTCCTGTCTAGTCTCTGTTTCTAGGTGGCTGGGAGAAGGCATCAGCACACAGCGACAGAGAGGGGTCGGTCCTTGTGGTAAGGCCATCCCAGATAACTGTGATGCACACCACAAACAGCACTCTGTGGGCTGCTGTTTCAGCAAACACTGAAAAAGGGAAGAAATAATAGCTTTTTCTGCCATAGCCTCTTTCCTTAAGCTCACTATGAAGGAGTGTCCTCGTGAACCATCCATTTCAGTGCGGGTTTTACATACAAAACCTCCCTTCGTTTGTTAAGCACTCCATCCCTAACTCCTTCATTCAGTTTTGTACTCAGCTGGAATAAAAATCCATCTTGATTGAATGGGACCAATTATTTAAAAAAATAAAATATTAAAGTCAAGACTGTAATTTACGACCAAACAGTTTCTGGACACAAAGTATAAAGCTCCTGTTGGTTCTCCCCTCATTCCACACCACTGTAACATGCAAGCCTTGACTCTAGAACTGCATTTTGAAGACACAAACCTTCAGGATAAACAGCCTTCTTTCTGTTTCCAAATAAATGGGTGTGTCCAGCCATCTACACTTACAGTCCCTGTTGGACAGTCCTTACAAATTTTAGTCTGCCCATCGTACTCCAAGTGTTTAGAACACCAGATATGGATGCAGCCTCATCATATTCTGCCATAAGCTGCACTGATATTTGGGCCATTAATCTGGGTAGCTGAGGAAAATCTACTTCTAATCAGTGCACCTAGCAGCAGTTTGGGGAGTGGGGAGCAGGGAGGTTGTCAAAAAGAACACAGCAAGCTTTGTTATCTTTAGAGCTATGGGCCACCCCTGGTAATTCTGCAACAGGCAAGTGTGGAACAAAGAATTTACGCAGTTAATGCAACTTGGGAGCTATTCTGGAAGCTGTAGTCCAGCTGCTGGAGTTCATCAAGTATGTCTTGCTGGTATGAAAATCATTTTGGTTTCGACAGTTAAGTCTAGAATACCAACAATAATAATTGTCACTAAGACTGAAGAAGGGGTATTCAAAATAGCAGCCATCTTTTTATAAGCTACGAAGCTTAAGCTTGTTTCCCAGGGCAGAGGAATGTGATGCAGCCACACTGTTATCTGCTGGAGTCGGGGCATTCTCATTTTCAGCAAGACATTCAAGTTCTCATTACTTTGTATTAAAGAGAGAATGTCCTCTGTATCAGTTGCTGAATACATCCTATGCTGGATACAGTATCTCTCCCATGGACTTTTATGAATAATTTCTTGAGATCCTCAGAAATCAGGGCAATTGGGAAAGGCCCAAGAGAGTCAAATTGCTTATGGAGATACCTCTCAGTAGCTGCAGGAGAATCCATTTCATAATCTGGACTTGGGAGACTGTGAGATGATAGAAAATATGTGATATCTTTTATATGAGGAACCATTAAGCAGCACTGGATTTTTCAGCCTAGAAGAAGGGAGAACTTGGAATGGATATAACAACCTAAAACTGTGAGTGGCACACAGTTGTGATCTTAGCAGAACCACAACTGTGACTTCTCTCAGAATTTATTTTCCTTAGGAAATCAGTGCAATCTTTAGTACAATGACAGCAATAGCAAAAGCTGAAGAAATCAATCGATTTACATTTAATTTTCAAGGTCATACTGCTGGCCACTGTAACTGCACTGTCTGCCTGAAAAACTGTCTGATGACCTTGAGTCTCAACATCACACTTTGACTTACACGTAGGTTTCGAAGTTGGAAAACTGAGGGATACCTTTTTGCTTCAAGAGCGGATCTTTAGCATTATTGCCAGCAAATATTTTATCAGAAATCTAACACCCTTGCAGAGTCAGAAACAGTGCTAGTGGATTCTGACATCTCAGGACTTCTTTTGCTAAGATGGTCAAGACTGCTATTAAAATTCTCTAATGTGTTAGGACATGAAATATAAACACTGACCTCCCAAGCTCTTGCAAACCCCTTTTGAGATATTAATGCTTCCTTTAACAGCACTATTTAGAGTTTAGCATGCCTTTCCAGATACTGGGAACGCTAGCTATAGAACCATCAAGAAAGCAGATTTATTTCTTCAAGGCAGCTCAACAATTCCATCATTGGTATCTGGGGTAGCAAAGGGCTAAAATAACCTAAAACTATGGAAATACAGATGCAGAGGTCAGCTGGGGAGGGTGATGCAAGACACACCTAAAGGTGACACACCTAAGAGAGACGAGTTCCAAGTGTGAAACACGGATGGCAACTCTGAACCAGATCCTGCAGAGCATCTGGGTGCTCAGGCAGCCAGATGCAGTCAGCTGCAGCTTCCTCTGATTTTCTCCAGCCTGCCAGAGCCCCAGGCACGAGACTTGAGTTTGATGCAGGTAAGTCTGAGGTCACTTAGCTCAGCCTTGCTCAGAGCTCAAGGACACCACACGGGTACCTTCCTGTTGCCATCCAGTTCCATGAGGAGATAATATGACACCGTGCTCCTGGGGTTACGAGGGTGCTCAGCCTCACGGCTGGATCCCACATCGTATCCATGGTTTGAGCTACAAATTACTTTATACCCAGCTTACACTTCTCAAGGAATCAGAGCCGGGTAAGCAGCAAGGAGTAATTAATTTTAAAACATGTGATAAATAGCATTTGCACTTGCAAGTCAGTAGGTCATCTCTACCTCCTCTAGGAGGTCTTTTACCATAAAGACTAGGATTTAAAGGACTGATGATTTCCAAATACACATGAATGAAACAAGAATTCTTATCTCTCAACATCTACTCATCAGCAGCAGGAACAAACGCAACCACATTCCTAAAAAATTGCACAGCTCCTGCCAGCTTTTCATTTATGTTGCTGGACTTGGAGGAGAAACAAATGGAAGCCATTTGAGGCTCTTCCTGAAATAGTTACAAGAATTGGAACAGAATTATCATTGGTTGCTAAATAAAGGGAAAACCGTAGTGCAGAAACTCTGGAATCATATTATCTTCACTCCAGACACTCAAGAGATTACTGCTCTAAAAAAATAAATCTGGCCTAAATCTGGCTCAGAAATGCAACGGGCTCCAGCTTTCTTATATAAATGCTTGCAAGAGCACAAGCACAATGGGTCAGGCCCTGGGAAACATATGAATAAGAGGTATTAAGAAGCATTTATGTGCTGCACACACTCATCTCAAAAAACTCTTCCAGGCCTTGCTTTCCTGACTTCTTAGAGAGGGGCCCTAAATCTTGTGTACACGTAGAGGTTTCGAAAACATGCTGAACCATGAAACAGACACCAGTACGCAGAACAGGTCGTGAGTTTCATGCACATGGTACACACACACATGGATAGCTATCAATTCATTCCTTCAGTCGACAGATGCAAAATCATCTTTACGCAGAATCTTATCACTAGTGAATCCATGTATACACATATTTATCTGGGCATCTGCACAATCCATGCTGAATTACCAGCCTTTTGGAAGTTAATATTAGACTACTTTAGGAGGCTGGTTGACAAGAGGAAAATGCATTTAATAATTTCAAAAAATGTAACGACACCAGCTACACAATAACCCATTTTCTTTCATTTATTTTCCTTCATTTTACTAAAATATTTGTATTCTATATAGCCAATGTTTTATAATTTTAAAATGACTAATAGTGAAGAATGCCTGCCATTGTACTCTTTTAAGACACAATACAGACAATACATAACAATGGTTTTTCTGTTTGGTGAAAAGGGTTTACTATGTGTGCAGCAGTGTCCCTTTAAGAAATCTTCTTTTTGGCTGTGCATCCAGGGCAGCTAATAGTTTTATCAAATACCCTTCGCAGCAAGATGACTGTTTCCATGGAAACTGTAGAGCAATCATCCATTACTCTTGCAAAGATTTCTCTCTCTGCTCTCACCTAAATACAGGTAGCTACTTTCTCTCTAACTACAACAGAACAGAAGAATTCATCTTACAGGTTTTGGGACAATTCATCTCCACAGCTTCCTGTGGAGACTACAGGGAAAGTGGGGCCCACAGCACAAAACCCCAAAAGGTACATGCAAGGAAGCCATAAAGACAAATTAAATTAGGCACAAATTCTGTCAATTCTAATGTAAAATACAGCTTATAGAGAGGAGGGAAGATTCTTTCCTTACAACTGTGAAATGGATAGGAGACAGAGAAGAGTTTAAGATTGGAGATGAACGCTGAGTTTGGTCACTCACCTCTCTCAGCATGTTGTTTTCTTTCTCCTTCTGTTCGAGAAGGCTTTCCAAGTGGTGCACGTGCATCTCCGCCTCAGCCAACCGCCGCGTCCGCTCGTGGTCTTCCTCAGTGGCTTTTGCTGACAGACCTTTACTCTGCAGCATCTCCAGCAGCTTTTTGATGGACTCATCACGGGCATTCAAGGTCTGTTTCTGCGTCTCAATACGCAGTTCCATCTCTTCCAAGGTTTTCCGTAGCAGGAACAGCTCCTTGGCCTGGCGCTCGTGCTCCGCGTGCAGCCGCTGGAAGTTCTCCTCCGTCAGCTCTGCCACGAAGGGCTCGCTGGTTCGAGTGCTGCTGTCCTGCTGGAACAGCTGGTTCAGGTCCCGCTGGATCCGGAGCTCATCCTGGAGAGCCTGGATGGTCATCTGCATATGCTGAAAGAAATAAAGAAATCAGTATGAGCCACAGCAGACCTCCTGAACCACCAACCAAGAGGAAACCACAGTACCAGCAGGCCAACACTGGGTTTTTTAAAGCAGAATTGAAGTGGAATTGGGTTATACTACAGAAAGTTCAAATCCCTCCTTCTGTGCCTGGCAGAGGTTGCTTAACACTTAGAAGACTCTTGCTTGAGTGACTCTTCCCCTTGCATCAACTTGAGAAAGGTACTTTTCCAAACAGGAAAATGTCAGTAGCTTCCAGCAACTTGTGTCAGTACCCTTCCAAATGTTCACCTGCCCTGTAGAACAATTCTGCAGAAGAAGCCCCAGAATTACTATAGAATTACTGTTTTGGCAAAGCAGAGGGGCACAGTGCTATTAGAATTTATGTATCACCTATAAAACACAATTGGCTGTGAAGGCTACCAAGGTCTTCAGCACCAGCTCTACACCCAGCACAGATTTCCCCGCTGACTTAGAGAAGAAACTTCAGCATGTAAGGAAGAACTGCAACTACAGAAAACTGGATAAACGCTGCATAGGGAAAAGGGTCACATCATAAAGTTTTATGCATGAGGTTTTTAGTACAGAAGAGAAATCATTGCCTCACAAACAGGAACATGAAGTTAATCAAACCATCAGCAGTAATTTGTTGTTGTGCAAGACACCAAATCCTGTCTCAGTGACTGAATACAGTGGGTTAATATAATGGGACAATACAGCAGGAGCACAGTTTGCCTACAAAAAAGTCCTTGCTTTATATTTAGATAAATATGATTTTTCTTCTCTGCAAGACAGAAGTATCAAGCCAATAACAGAGAAGTACAAACACTGCACAAAGATTTGATTACCAGGAATGAGATGCACGCTGAGTGATACATCTCTACTCCCTAAAGTGAGGCAGACATGCTTACAACTTAGTCAGAGTGTGAACAAGTCGGATGCACTGATCCCTGGGGTCTACATTCATCCTACAAAAATCCGTGTCTGCAATCCAGCTACTTCCAGTATTCACTAGGCTGAAGTACCAGCTAGAATAAGTCATAGTCTATGATCAAGCTTTATGCAGAGACACACTGGTAAGGTTGAAAATGTAAAGATGGTGCAAAATTAATGTTTTCTACAAATCCAAGTACTTTGTTTTACTCAAGTATTTGTAAAAAGAGAAACTTGGAGAAGATTTGGATTTAGGCATTACTTCAAGAATATGTTTATCACAATTCTTATGTAAAATGCCTTGAAGATGTTGAAAAGCTGTCTGGACATGGCCCTGGGGAACAGGCTCTAAGTGGCCTTGCTTGAGCAGAGGGGTTGGACCAGCTGACCTCCCACCAAGCTCAAGCACTCAGTGATTCTATGAAAAGCCAGCAGATAGTGTTTATAGCACAGTTATCTACCTTTAATCTGTTCTAGAAACATAAAGGGTTACTTTGGTTGTACAGAATGGTGCGTAAAGGCAGTGAAAGTCCAATCCCATTTTCCTTGCAGAAGTCAGTATTTTAGACCACGTGCTTCCCCTCTGTTTGTGTTCTGGCCTAAGACAGCTTTTCAAAACCAAAGGTGCTGGGACACCATCAGCTCACCTAAGGCCACATTACCACTACAGGGAACACTCTAGCTATTTGTCCTTCTTTAGGTGGTTGGCACTGACAACGGGGTCAAAACTGCACCTGGTGGCTGGAAATCAGCCCCAGCAAAAACAAATAAAACGTCTTTGCAGCCAGGTCTCCAATCCAGCTGACGGTGTGGCTACATCAGTGCTGATTCTGGTGCAAAGTAGGGGTGGCAGGTGTTGTCAAGGAGCTGGCAGAGAAGAAAATGGACCCATCCTTTACAGCATCAGCATCAACTGAAATCAGCTTAAATGCAAAGCTCTGTGGTTGGTTAAGATGCTGTAATTGTCTTTTCTTCTTCTTCAATAACTCTATACTTGGCAATTACTAATTTGGGTTATCTAAAACTACACTTCAGGTTATAGACTCTGTGTGACAACATAGCACAGGTATATTAGGTGAGGGAACAAGTAACTCCTCTATTCTAAAAGGTACATTGTGTTTGTGTATTGGTGGATGCTCAGATTTATTTTCAAGTAAGAGATGAAAAAATATCTGAAGGAAATTAATATGGATTCCCAAAATGTTTTCAGAAATCGCTTTCTTTTTAATTACAGATCTCAGCTTTCAGTTCTTGACTGTGGTTTGGAGAAAGGACAAAGTGAGAATGCCAGGACCACGTCTAAGCCTTAAAACTGAGGCACTACAGGTAGACAATCAAAACTACTGCATCTGTTCAATTCCCCTACGTTGACTGAGCTGTAAGAGAAAACCTACTGCATTCATTAAAACATTTGCCTCATCTGTACCTATACAACACCAATAAAGCCAGCAGGACTACGACAGCAGTAGTGAGAGAATGCCCTCAAATTTTGTTGAAATTAACAATAACCCCACTAGATATAACCTTACAATTCCACACACGAGTTAATTCCATTTGTATTTGAGAAGCCCTACTTATCCAGAGCCCAGCTGTGTGTTGTTCCTCCAGCTAACAAACAAATTCCCACATGCTTCCACCTGGCTCTCCACATACTGCCACTTCAGCATTTCCTTTCTCCCAGGCCAGAAAAGAGCTTCTTCTGAACAACCACATCATCTATTAAATGAAATTATTTCCTCTACTCAATGTTGTCTCGGAATCAAACTTGGGTTATTTATAAACATCAATGGACTAAATCACCACAACCAAATTCTTACATTTTTACCATCTGATCTGCTGTGAAATGTCATTTCAGGTTACACTGACAAAACCTGTGTCTTGGGCCCACAGAAATTATTTCCCTTACACATGGAAACGCCTCCATGGAACTCTTGGGTCAGTGAACTAAAATCTATTATATGATTCAAATACATGATGTGGGAAAAAAATTAATACCAGTGACAAACGGGATTTACTGATATCCATCAGTCTGTGAGGCAAAGACAAGGGAGTTTGGAATACCTGACCATCGGTCAGCAACTGTCTGTAATTCAGTTTCCCAGGAAAAATGAAGAGGTGGGGTTCGGGGGAAAGTTAGAGCTGCGCTTATGAATTACTCCCACTGTTCTCTGAACTGCTGCTCAGTTGAGAGCAAACTTCATTATGTGAAAGGTAACTGGAAAACACACCACAGAAAATTATTCTGTGCTTTTGACACCCACTCTTTTCCAACATGCAAAACGTATGCAAATTGGGTTCTTTTCGCTGCTTTCCAAATTTTTTTTATGATTCTCAGAATTTCAGAACATTATTCTTTACTAGCTGGTATCATAACTAAACGACTTTTTCAGTTAAAATTTCTTGTCTCCTATAAAATTTCAAAGAAAACATCATTTTCCCTCTGAAGGAGCAGGCAAGCTTTATTAGCTTCTCATCCATTTTTCACAGTTCACTTTGAAATCAGCAGCTATCCTAGAAAGGCAAGGTATTTTCCAAGTTCACGCAATGCTAGCCACTGATACTTAATGCTATGCCTAAGACCTGACTAGAGATCTCAAGAAAACTTGAAAAATGCTGTTGAAATAGTCTTACCTAGAAATAAACATGTAAAACTACTTTTAATACCATCGAGCTTCATTATGTCGTACTCTACCAAGTAAGCACCAATCATGCTTTTGTGAAAGTTTAATATAAGCAATGTAATCGAAGTCAAAGCAATTATGATGAACCTGTACCTTGCTTGAAATGTGTTGCTCTTATCTCCCATCTTGAGGATTCCCTGTTTATTTTAAATAATGAAAATTGGTCTTTAAAAGCCTTACTACAAATTACAACTCCAGCTGCAAATCACAGAGGTACTTTGGTGAGCACAGCTCTCTAGTTTCGCTGGTTGTGTCCAACAGACTTGTCTCTTGGCAGAGCTAGGCACCCTCAGGCCCATCTCAAACACAATTCCTGAAAGGACACGGTGCAGACACAACCCCTTACACCAGGTGTCCCTCTGCCTGTATCATTCCATGGGTCACCTTACCAACCAGCCTCTGCATAGACAGAGCCTGACTTTTCTCCAGCAGCCCAAAATTTACATCTCTAAGTAGCAGAACACGAGCCAATCTTTGCCTCCACCTACCAGCACTCCAATTCACGTTTCCCACACCTTGGCAGACGGGTGAGCTTCCAGCCCATGATGGAGAAGTTCCTGCTCCTTGGTTCCCAGGGCTGTCCTGCTGCTGCAGCCTCGGGGCAATGCAGGGCACCCACAGCTGTGCTGCTGAGTTTGGGAACCTCGCTGCAGGCTCCTCTTCTCATCTCTCTCTGCTGAAGCTTTTCCTTTTTGCATAAAATATTTAAAGATTCAGTTGGCCTGACAGAAAGTATTAAAGAGAGCACAGCTTCTTATTCTAATTGGTGGAACACCAAGAACAGGAAGACCTGAATAGCAATACTTCCAACTAACTTAAATGTTTATCATCTCACCATTCCAAAGAAAGGGGGGAATGTGCATTTTAACTTTCTCAGTCAGAAAAAGAAATTTAATTGATATTCTACAGCCAAGACCTGTATTCTAACCCTACATTTTAGTCAAAAGGAGGCAGCCACTGCTACCACCATGATTTTGAAAGAAAGGATTAAATTGTGACATGCTTTTTAAAGAAAGGATTTCCACACTCATCTTTGCAAGACAGAGCTTGACCTACCAAGCTACAGTGTTTAATATTCCAATATGCATTTGTCCATTTGGATTTGGTTGCCTGATTCCGATTATTCAGTACTGCAGATGCTGTCTTTGTAACTCCTGTAATCAGATATATAACTTCTCCCATAATTTATTCAAGAAGTCTAAATGCCTAAATTAGACCTCTGGGTTCTGCAACACATCCAACATTTCTGTAGTTAAGTTCTCCTTAATCTCCTGTATTTAAATTCTAAGTAGGTTAAACTGGGAAAACTCCTTTAATTTTGGAATACCAAGAAAAAATACAGTACGTTCAAGAGAAGCCTGACAGTGATCAGAAAAAAGAAAAAGAATGTACTCTTTCCCAGAAACAAGGGAAAAACACAGCACACAATTATATGACAGTGCCACAGCAATCTGTCACAGTGAGGTGGGAAGCAGTGTTACATTCTGCAAAACTCAACCACTTAAAAAAATTCCTCTGACACCGGGAGAACACTGAAGACTCAATCATGAGCAAGAGAATATAAGGTAATGGTAAGGACAGGGAGAAAAAGAGAGGTCCTAGGAGAAGATTTAGAGGTGTGAAAGCTTCCACCTGGAGAGAGAGGTTCAAGCTCTTATTCATCTTCGTGTGACCCAAAGGAGGCTCCAGTCAGGAAGCAGCAAGATGTTCTTGGCTGGATCTCTAACAAGGTATTCTCACAGAAAGGACTGAGAGACAGATTCTGCTGTGCACAAATATCTGCATATTGACTGACTGCAAAATTCAAGCTTGCATCTCTCACATCTCAGTGTCATGAAGGGAAGAGGGTCGGGGTCTTTGTTTGAATTAGCCAAGAGACCCCTTAGCATGTGTATAGCAAGCCTATTTCCTGCTTGGGGTAATCTCATCTCACTCTGCCCTAATTATTAATCAGAAATTCCACTCCACAGGAAAAAAAAAAAATCCTAGCAAGAGTTTTGCTGAAATCAGCAGATTTAATAAAAGCTTCTTATAAAAATATTACTGACAAACTTAAGATATTGACAATTTCCTGGTCACTTCTACTGTTAACCCACAAAGCCACTCTATCCCGTGCTGAATGAGCTTTATGATGCTCACGTGGTTGGCAGTTTTCTGCCAATCTGCTCAGCAATCAGGCTGTTCTTCATGCAGAAAACAATCAGTGTTTGGACACACCGAGGACAGGGGTGCTGCTTTTGGCTGGGGGAGAGTTACTGCTCTTGCTAGAAGCTGGTACGGTGCTGCATTTTGAGTTTGTGACCAAACAGCGTTGATAACTCAGGGATATTTTGGTTATTGCTGACCCTTGCCCAGAGTCAAGGCCTCTTCTGCCTCTCTCCCCACCCTGCCAGCGAGTGGGCTGGGGGTGCACAAGGAGTTGGGAGGGGTTAAAGCCAGGAGAGCTGACCCCAACCCACCCAAGGGATACCTCAGACCAGATGATGTTGTGCTCAGCAACGAGGAGAGGGGACATTGGATTTATGGCATCTGACATCCCAAGTCCCCATTCCTCGTGATGGAGCCCTGCTTTCCTGGAAACAGCTGGACACCTGCCTGAGGATGGGAACCAGGGAATGAATTCCCTGAGCTTGCATGCATGGCTTTCACTTTACCTATTGAACTGCCTTCATCTCAGCCCACAACTGCCCCACTTTTACCCACCAGGGAAGGAGTGAGTGGCTGTGTGGTAGTTAATTGCTGGCTGAGGTTAAACCACAACAACACATTTCCTTTTTTTATTATATATCACAAAGCTCTGTGTTTATTTTTCAGGATCCAACCCAGGAATAATAAAAAAATGCAAAGTTTTTTAAAAAGAGAGAAATAGAATTTGTTAATCAAACAAAAACTAGGTTTTGGAAGATGCCAGTTTAGAGCTAATCTGTCCTTCAGCCAATTACTTTTACAGCTGGGGGAAAAAAGCAAGCTTTCAGCTATAAAGCCTACTCAGGTCTGAAATGTACCTGTAGCACCTGTAAAGGCTGCCTTGTTTTGTCTTTAGTTCATCATGACTACATTGCTCTGGAAATGAAAGAAACAATAATTATGATTTATTTTGTTTCAGAAGAACAATTCCGTAAGGCCTACACCCTCAAATGAACACCACCAGAAAACAAGAGAACATACAGGTGCTTTTCCTGTCAGCAAATCCTCACGTGCAATCCCAAACTTTCACATGATGACAACACCTCTCATGATTTCTCCAACAAAAGCATTTCAAACATTTGTAAGAGGATGAACCACACTCAGCTCGAAAGAGACCGCATGCAAAATGTTAGAGAGCAGGATTTGGTCGCTATGTGACATCACTCCCTCCCCTGCTCAAAGAGTTAAAGTGCTGGCAGCGTTTCTGGGAAATGGATTCTGCTGAATGCAGGCAGAAGCAAAGGCCTGGCTGGCTGAGGGAGTCCCTGCTGACATTCAGCTGCAGCCCACGCAAAGACATTGAAAAAAGGGCTAATGTCAGGTGTCCAGCAGGGCTGGGAAGAAACAGAACTTGCTGATTCCAGAAATGCTACATATTCCCTGTAAGATGGATCAGGGGCTTCAAAACCCTTATTTAAATGGAAATGAGTGGGTGATTTTTATAGTGTTAAGCTTCGATACAAAATACTGCTATGATTTTAATAGGATTTAATTTGTGAGAGGCAAAGAAAGAGACCTGTATTTTAAAGACAACCCTGCATTACATTATCTCTGAGACAGCAGAAGGGTAAGATGGTAAAAAAGTGCTATAGATAAAGAGCTTGAGTTGTCAGGAATACATTTGTCAGCCGAACTAGAATCACACAAAATGACTCATTTAAGGGGGCAGTGTGCAGCAGCCTAATTCCTCTGCCCCTCTTTGTACAAAAAAACCCCAAACAAACCTACAGGAATGAATTTAGAGTCCTAAAGGAAGCAGATCAGAAACACCCAACTAAAACTGTAGCCACAGAAGAACCACAACTGCAGTGCAACCACCTCATCCACAGTGGTAAGGCACGTCCATTAAAAGGCTGCCGAGTAAAACAGAGTAAAACAGAGTAAATCAGAGTAAAACAGAGTAAAACAGAGTAAATCAGAGTAAAACAGAGTAAAACAGAGTAAATCAGAGTAAAACAGAGTAAAACAGAGTAAATCAGAGTAAAACAGAGTAAAACAGAGTGAGTGCAGTACCCCAGCTCTCAGTGAGGAGTGGCCACACGTCAGGTTTTAGCTGTGGCAAACATGAAGCAGCTTACCTCACCAAGAATAAAGGCAGGCTGCTTCTAGGAGCAAAGTATGTACACAGGCAGGTTCTATCAAACACCTCATGCACAGTTAAACCAGAACTTATTCTAAAGAAATTTGTGCACGTATCAGTGTGGTAAGAATGAAATTTCTGATTAAGCACAGGCAAACCTATTAAAATCCTAAACCCCATGCGTTTATCAGTTTTTGAACTATGACTATAATTCTGACAGTTCTGTGCCTTCCTAAGGGAATTTGAGCTCTGTGGCAGACACCAGAAATGGTCCAGTAGGCAACAGAACTCAAAAGGAAAATTGTTTTTGAAGTCATATCAGTAAGTCCCAGCTACTCTGTGTTTACATTTCCAAAGGTAGGTACTCCTACATCAGCAGTTTACTGTGCTTCAAAAGCTTTTTCTCATGCAAATCTTCCTAGAATCTACATTTCAACCCCTTTGAATGTCAGCAGCTATGAGCCTGGAACTGAGAAACTGGATTCTTCTTAAGTGCCCCTCATCTTTCCTGAGAATAGGCATTTTGGGATTAGGGCAAACGTTTAGAATTTCTCATCGGAACTGACAATTTACATACTGACTTTAACCTCTATTTCCCACCAGGCTGTCCAAATTGGGTTAGCATTAGACTACTTAAACATCATGTTTTATTTATTTACAAATATCAGCTTGGATTTTTTTGTTCTTATGCTGCTAAAGAAACAAGAGCCCTTGCATATTTGCAGTTCCACGCACTGCAGTAAGATAACTCTTTTCAGATTCTGTCCCCCTTGCCTGGCCAGCGTAAGCTGCTTTTGTCACAAGCTGTGTTGATAAAATGGATCCTTGTGCACGAGGTTTCTGCTAAAAAAAAATAAAAAGCCAACACACAAACATCAAACTGATCTATAGTCAGGCCAGCCATGACAGAACTTGCAGAGTTCAATCTCATCCCATTTTGCATGTGTGTCCAACACACCCAATTTCATCCACAGTACAGATTACCTCTAAATTGCATCTGTGAAATAGGTGCTTAAGTGCCAAATTCAGCTTCTGTGAACCTCTTATCCCATGAAAGTAATTATAAATTATTACGGCACTTACAGGAAAGAGAATTTTAACATTTACATATGTATGAACGTCTGATATTTTCAAATTAATAGCATCTAGATGAAACATGACTCATTTGTTAACAGATTAGGAGCTTTTCTGCAAAAACCTATTATTAGTCACCTCAATTAGGGAGGTCAGCAAATCCATCTTTCCATTAGCTGCCGCAAGGAATCAATCCAAGATAAAAGGTGCTCTGCTGCACAACCTTTGATCTTGTGTTCAGTACTTTCCAACGTATGAGCAGACATCAACAACCTGCTCTGAAAAGGAAAAACAGCTGCTGATCTCCAGTGACAGCACTATATGAAAAATCGATGCACAAGAAAGCTGCTGATTACTTTACCCACATCAGCCACATTTAAACCTTCTTCTACACTAGCTGGTTTGGAGAGATTACTATAAATCTCAATGCACATATCCATGTGTCCCACAAGGATATTTTGACCAAAATATCTTGAGTAACTGCATCTGCATGCATAAACCAAATATATCCCATGTAAGAGTGTAAGGTTGGGAGTAGGCTGGATCTTTAAAGCTTTTTGAACATTTCACGATTGTGACTGCTGAGGATTGAAGAAACAACTATAAGGTAGGCTGTGATATATAAACTGATTTCAAGTAATTAGTTTTAATGTAAAACAGCAAGTTTCCAACTTCTGCTTGCCCGTAGCAACAAAATACTTTGTTCTTCCTGTCAATTTGGGATGTGCCCTTCACCTGCAAGCAACACTGGAAGATCTCCTGAGCCACCCAGTGCCCAGAGACTACGGATTGATGGCTACAGCAGAACACTTGTGCCTCCAGAAACTGAGTTCTCAGCTGAAGAAATGAAATATTTGTAAGCCTCATTAGACTGAACTATCAGACCTGGACAGCAGCTCACCAGCCATTTGAAAACACTGAAACTTACTGATGTTTTGTTTGTTGGCTATTTTAATACATTTTCTTGAGCAGGAAAGACATCAGATGACCAGATATGGCCATAAATGTGAGAATACTGCACACAGGACTTGAAGTAATGGAGCACCTGATATTCAGGATCTCACAAACAACACTGGGCTGTATTGAGACACGTGGGAAGTTCTTGCCAGTGGAGTCTTTGCCCAGTGTTCAACCAAGACAGAAAGAGCCAACAGCAAACACGGCCTCTCAGCCGCACTGACCAGGTGTACAACGAGGCTGTGCCACTCTACTTTTCATTTAACTTGTGATGATCAGATGGCAACATTGCAAGGCAAAAGTCGTCTTAGGGAGATGATCAGAGTGCAGAGGCCCTGTATTGTCCCACAACTCATCCCCCTGTTTCACTACAAGGTGGAACCAGTTTTACCTTGTCATGATCATGCTGCTTGTTCACAGTCTGTCCAACGTGCCTTCCTAACTGCTTCCTATCCTACACATAATTTTAACTGTTGCACCTTCTCACATTTGCTTTATCATCAATTCTTCAGGGACAGCAAACTAAGTTTCCCAGAAAAGTATTTGCACGTGGTTTTCTTGTTTTAAGCCACAATAAGGAACATCTGCAAACTTTCCTACTCGGTCAAAAATCCAAAAGGCCTAAAATGACTGCTGAAACAAGAGCAGTACCCAGGTACATCATCAGCCACTGCAGAGGACTACAATATGTGCACTGCTACATACAGAAAAAAACCAAAAGAAAAACAAAATCAATTCATTCATTGTCTGTTCTTGAAGTAAAAACTATGGGCCTTTTCGAAGTTATCAATGCTTTACAGCCAGCCACAATGGCAGCAATTATTTTAAGACTATTTTGGAAGATTACGGCTTGAAGTTCTCACAATTAAGACAAGTTCTTGCCAGACAGAAGATATGCATCCCTTCCATCTCTGCAACTTCTTTTCATTTTCTTTGAAATGTGAGGAAGAAAATACGAATATTTTTAGCAAAATTTACAGAAGCAGCAATCATCAATAAAACTCAACTAAGCCTGTGGCTTTTGACATGATACATAGTATTTTCAGCCCTCTGCCATGAAATACTGGCTACACTCACAAAGGAACACACTTGAAAATCTTTTCTGGATACGTCAATTCTCTCACACCAAGTACCATCTTGGGAAGACAGGAAGTTCAAATGAACCACTAGAATTTCAGGATAAATTTAGAATATGGCTGCAGCAATCACAGTCCCTGTGAAATAACATAAAAAATCTCTGATCAAAATGTTCTGGCACTTACTCTCATATTGAAATGACAACAGCACCTTTGACAGCAAAGCAGAACACAGCACATTACACTGAGTTCCAAAGGAGCTTTGTGTGACTTTTAGGAGGCTGAGCAGCTTCCAGAGATAAGTGACAGAAAAGCATTAAGAACTTGGATAGCTCTGGAAATGGGAAGGCCTGGCACAACCCAGCCTAATAGAAGGCATTCAGACTTCTGGTAGATGTACCACAACAGTGATGGATGCAACTTTGCAAGTACAAACTCAAGGCTTTTCATTATGAAGATCTTTACTAGATCCTAGAACGTGATGGAAAATACCCAAACAGAAAAGTTTCTCCGTTCAGGAGATTGGTTCTTTACCACAGACATCTTTCTGCTAGATACAAGGATTTTCAAAGCAAGAGGCAATTCCCTCTGGCAGCCGTGCTCAGTCACCCACCCCTCAAGACACCAGGTGCAGTAAGCTGAATTCTTATAGGCATCAGGAATCCATCTGTTCAGAATGTAAACTAGACAAGCTAAAATGAGTATGTGCAGCAGGACTGACAGCTAGGACAGCTTTTGTCAGTGAAAAGCTTTAGTACTGTCCTCTCTAAACTTGCACATCACTCCAGGAATCGAGGGAATAGAACATAAAGGAGATCTGACTTCATGTCAATAAACATAAAACTATCCCACACTGAATAATCCTACACTGCCCACGGATCAAAATGGACACTTGGTATAGACTGTGTCGATAAAATCATTTAGGGTAAATCTCTCACTGAACAAATACTGGCTTTTAATAAATCTTTTCAGGAGCAACTTTCCCTTGAATTAGTACTACATGCTCATCAAGCAGTTTGTCATGCTGTTAGGCTTCTTGCAGAGCAATGACTGAACTCTTGCTTCTTTATATACCAGGCTGAGAATACGTAACTGTTCAAGGTCTGCAATAATAGGGATAAAATGGATAGAAATGCTGTGCAATAGTCTTCTTGGTGCTTTATGCAGGCCATCCTGTAACCAAGTGCTCTGCATTTAAACACTGTTCAGAGAAACATCTTAATCTGCTGATAGATCTGTATGAACAACTGTCAAGACAGAAAGGAGAATGGAATTCCCTGTTGCGAGTTCCAGGCCTCAATCCACCAACTCTAGCAAGAGCTTATGCTCGTCTGAACACAGGAAGTCATCTCGGGGCTACGTATTTTATAAGAGTCTGTTAATTCAGAACTAAAAAAAAAATAATTGAAAAGGGCTTCTAGCATTGAAAATCTGGAACACTCACTTGTCTAGTGTTAGATATTTCATTTCAGGGCAACACAACAAGCTGGCTCTGAAGATCCAAATTCTACTTATCTCTTGGATAGGTTCTGGGACCTAAAAAGAGTTAGGGAAAGGACTTCCTCTTCTTCATCCATCTCAACGCAACGCCAAAGGAGCAGTGGTGGTACATATTTAAATGCAGAGCTTTCAGAACACCTTGCTATGCCTTCCCAGAGAAATAAATTCATATGCTAATTAAAAGCAGAGTTGAGCTCTTTTTTTTCCACTCAAATGGATGCCTAGATTAGCTTTACCAGACAGAAGATTCGCACACCTAATTAACACAGAAACCCCGAATACATTACTAAGAATTCACTCCACAACCCTGGATTTCATAATCCCTGCACTCCTTTTAGATTTCATCCAACATTAACATACCTTTTACTCATCATTAAAACAGTCTCTTGGCAACTCTTTTTTGAGATACTTCTGCGGTAGAGATTCACGACTGGTTAAAGGATAAGGAGCACATGAAGTGTTCTTCTCCATCCTTCCAGTTTCAGGGAATGCGGAGGAAGAAACAGGAAGAGCCAGCAGATCAATACCTGGCTCCGAGCCTGGTGTCACTGGCAGGATTTTGCAGTTTTTAATTATAGATCAGTTTACATGACAGCAGGCCTGCTGGCAAGAGCCAGGGTACACCTGTCTCAACGGGGAAACAGGATCTCTGCACAGGAGCCAGCAGGGCTCATTGAGAGCTCCAAACTGCATAGCAAGGGGGAAGGGAACACAAAGAGGCTCACTAGGGAGAAGCCACCACGCGAGGGACAGCCCTGGTGAGGTTCTTGTGTCTGCCATGGGTGGAGGGGCGGGATGGAGATCTGTGCAGCTGCAAGGATGCGGGTGTTGACGTGCCAGGAACCACGCGGTGAGTTAGGAACCACAGAGGCACCTGAGAACGGCCACGCAGGAACCAGAGATGGGGCTGTCCAGAGAGGAGCAGGGGAGCTGATGCAGGGTCTGAGCACCAGCCCCGGGAGGAGCTGGGGGTGCCTGGAGAGGCTCAGGGGACACCTCACGGCTCTCTAAACCCCAGGCGGGGATCGGGCTCTTCTCCCAGCTAACAAGTGATGGGACAAGAGGAAATGGCCTTAAGCTGTGCCAGAGGAGGGTGGATATTCCAAAAATTTCTCCACTGAAAGCGTTGTCACACATTGGAATGGGCTGCCCAGGGCAAGTGGTTGGGTCCCCATCCCTGGAGGCATCCAAAAGAGATGTAGATGTGGCACTTGGGGACATGGTTTGGTGCTGGGCTTGGCAGTGCCCAGCCACGGGCACTGGGTAACGGGTTTTGTAGCCACGATCAGTAATTTGTTCACTTTTTTATTCACTTTTTTTTTCTCTGAGGAAAACCTCATTAAAATCCTAATACACAACGTTCAATAAATGTAAAAGGACATGTGGTATCATAATATACTATGCTAAAAATAACACCCCAATATTTGGTTATTTTTACCAGAAAAGGACACCAGAGCAGCTCCTTTTGATTAAACTACCACCAACAGTTCAAGAAACAAAAAATTAGTGTCAATTCAACTGTTTTAATTTAAGTAAAAGCAGTTGAAAAAACAGCTAGTTATTAAATTATCCAAAATCTTACACAGGATAGATGGCAAAAAGGTTTTTAAAAAAAGTAAATCACTACTTGAGCTAGTGAAGAGTGATTTACAAACTCAAACCTCAGCTACTGTCAGAAGAGAATATATAAAGGGGGACTAAAAACATTAAAAAATTACATCTTCCCTTGGTCAAGATTAAAATAATTTTTTTAAAAGCTCTGGAGAACAGCCAAGCAAATAATGCAATTGCATTTCTTTGAGTCAAAAATCACCATCCCATCACTTTCTAAGCATTGCTTCCCTCAAATCCTTTGGACAGCGACTGTCATGTTTATATATGTGCTGGGATAACCAGAAAAACACACCACCAACCCTGAAACACAACCACAATATAAACAGTGAACCAAGCTGTCACAGCAGAAAAGGCTTGAGAGCAATAAATAATGAATGATTGAAGGCTTTTAGGAAAGCATTACCATTCTCATGGTCTAAAGGTCTGAGCACAAGATTTGTATGGGCTGGTGGGAACTCTAGCAGCTGATAAGCAGAAAACAGCTCCCAGAGGATACCTGCCCTTCAATGGGCTTTGGTGGTTCTGTACTAAATCTCTGAAGCTACAAAGCAGCAAATAACAAATACAGTGAATTAATACTGGTTATGTATTTTTAAAATACTGGTTTATCTAGTCAATGATTTTTAGAATTCGGTGCTGGTTTACTGCATATTTTATTTTTCCCATTCCACACCCACAGCTCTGCTCACTATCCCACAGACAGCTCTGTCTCACAGGAGCCAGTTAGTGGAATGAACTCCCTCCATAACATTCTCCCTTACCTACAGCTGCCAGCCAGGTTTATTTCCCACTGAAACTGAGCAAAATTTCTCCTTTTGTTCTCAACTTGAAGCTTGCTGCTTATGTCCTTTTTCCACCCCTTAAAAAGAGGTTTCAACTGCAAAAAGTTTGTTCACTCTTCTCTTGGCTCTATCATTTAATCTAGAGTTTTACTTCTCTACAAGTCCTGCTGTGGTCATCAGCTGCTCCTTGGAGATGTTTCTTCCCTTCAAAAAAGGGGTAGGTATTGCCATATAGATAATCAGAATATTTAACTGCACCCTGAAAAAGCTCTGCTACAGTAGCACAGACATGACTGGTACCACTTCGTAACAACCTCTAGTATCTGTTTTAAAGAAAATACAATAGGTCAAGCCTGTTGTTAATACAAGGTTTCTATCTGAGCTGTCTTCCAGAAAATAAATAATTTCCTTGAAACAAATCTGTGCATTACTGATGTAATAATGAACAACACTTAGACGTAACGGCGCCCAGACACTAAACACACCTCAATCTTCCCCCAAGACAGACTGACAGCCTCACTGCAAAATCCCATAATTTACCTGGAGGAAGGATGTAACCCTCGAATGTGAGAGCATCGCTGTGCGGGCAGCAGCAGTGCCCGTGACTCACTGCTGACACCAGGCAGTGGCACACACGGCCACCCTCCCAGCAGTGCCCCTCAGCTGCTGGCCCTGGCACCGACTCACCCGCGGCTTTGCTAGGCCAAGCATCCCTGGGATGCCCCTTCTGTGCCCACCGCCCGGGAGCAGCCCTGCCTGCACTCAGCCTCTCACCTCCAGCATCCCCAGGCAGGCAACCACCGCCACACCCCACATCTGCTGTGTTCAACCCAAACGAAAGCCCTGCCTACATTCTGACGCTACTGAAATAAACACAGCGTGATTAAAGCTTCAAAACCACAACGACGTTTATTGATTCTCTTATTTATCCCCCCCCCCTCACAGCAAAATCTGTATTAGGGACCCCAGTTCAAAAGATAGAACACTTGTCTTAACCAGCCACATTAAAGGTTCCTAAAAGTTTCAAGGAGCCTCAATTTTTTACTGGTGTGTCTGCTTTAAAAACATTTTCAGTGAAGGAATATAGCACAAACAGTACGCCACTAAAAATAAACGACTGTGCTGACACAGTGTCTTAAATGAAGAATCAAGTATTCTTCACAAGCGATCTTAATAGAAAAAACCCACAATTATGTAAAATTAGTCTGACAGAAAAATTCCTTTTATTACTTAGAAAAAAGTAATACAAGAACATCAACTCCTTCAAAACCAGCAGAAGATCAATTTAAATATATAATATAAATAGATTACAGCTGAGTAATGAAGCCAAAGCTGAACCAATGACTCCATTGATCGACTCAATCAATTTATCGCCTTCTGAATGTTGCTACAGAAGTGAACACTAAAATTTATGAATAAAGCATCTCCTTTCCCAAGACAGAAATAATTAAACTAGAAATAACTGAAAAGTAAATCAGATTACAAATTATAATAAAATTAAATCAAACTACACTACCAGTTGCTGTAAAAAATACATTGGCAAAATATGATTTAGTAAAAAAAAAAATTTAAAATTAAAAAATTTAATAGATGTGCTCGCAAAAATGTGAAACTTTGGAGGCAGTTGTCTTACATGGAGAAAGGTACTTCAATATCTTAAGTTCCTGCTTACCTACCAAACCTTAGGAAACAAAGTTCTTCATGTGTTTGAGTCTCCCCATATATTTTAGAAGTATTTGTAATAGTTCTGAAGCACACTGCCCATGTATAAGCAGTACTCCTCACTGGCAAGACTGGCTACAACTCAAAAGGAACAAAAAACTAGAGAAAATACCAAAATGTTGAGGAGTCAATTTCTTGATTTCAGTACGAAAACCAACTCTAGAAATCACAGGTAAAGCTCCTGAAAGAACAGTATTCTCTTACGGGAAATAATGAAAAGAGTTCCTACACAGATGAAGAAGAGATGAAAATACTATTTCCCAGTTAGCTCTCTTTTCATGGCTCTGGACTGCATTGGAAAATCAACAAGAAACATCAGCCTCACACTGGACTTTGGCTTTCTGGCTGGCTTTCCTGAAGAAATCTCCTCAGTCTTAATCCCTACCACTCTTGCATGGGAGATTGCAGTAACCCCTCTTTCACTCACAGTGAGTTTAGTAACTACACGTGGTCAGCAAGAACTGAACCAGCCCAGACCGTGTGTTTCCATCTACTCACAAGAGAATGATGCAAGGAAACTGCCCACGGTCAGTTTAAGAGAAGAAACATCTCAGCTCTCAGAGCTGAGCTCCCGTTGAGTGCCCCATGAGTGTAAAGACACAACGGGTTCAACCCTTCTCTGCCTGATTCTGGTTTGTCAGATGTTGCCCTGGTTTTTGCTAAAGCCTTCTGTTTTAACCTTGGAGCTGGAATTCTTTCTCACAGTTTCACGTAAATAACAGCCAATGTTTACTTAACGGTATTTTCTGGTTTTCATTCCTTTTGTGATAAGAGAACTTTGATGAGCATCTTTTTTCTCCAGTGGGATTGGGAAGGAAGTGACATGTTCCCCAATCCCTTGTGGAGTTGGGAATTGTATAAGATGTGACATATGTAAATAAAGTGGTTCTTTTCCCTCCTTTCTGCTGAACCTAGCAGGTGCGAGAGCGTCTTTATTGCATTTTCCCAGACACAGTCAGGGAAGAGGCAAAGGCTAAAATACTGTGCCACTCCTTGCCAGGAAAACTGTACCAATACCAAAATTTTTATTTAATAGCTACGCCTTCTAGTAGCAGGAACTTCCTTATTCCTTGCCAACCCAGCTCTGCATGTACAGTTACAGAGATGACTAATCCCTGCTAGCAACATTTTGCACAGCAGCACTGTCTGAAGCACTCAAGGCAGACAGACACTGCTAACCCTGAGGGAACCTCCCAAGCACCCGCCCAGTCACTCCACTTCCACCACTGGCTTCCTGAAGGGCCTTCACGCTCCTCCTCCTCAGTCATGTGGATATCCCTGTTTTAAAGGGATACTCTAAGAGTAAGAGCTCCATAAAAGTAGGCAGCATATACAGGAGGTGACCATAAATACAGAATGAACATTTCAAATGCTCTCCATTCACAGCTCCTGTTTTCTTTAAATGATTGTCCACGTGTATCACCACACTAGAGGTGACTGCATGCAGTACCTCTATATTCCATGGATTTCAGAAAGCCCTAGGACAGTGGATAGTTACAGCTTTTCTGCTGCCTGGATACTTCTGTTGGTGTCATGCTTAACAAATGCATGAATGGAAGACTACTTGCAGCTCTGTGGGTCTCCCAAAGGATAATTTCTCTGAAATGCTACAGATAGAGTTTGTCCCCAAACTACAAATTTCTCTCTCTGCTCTATTACAACACGCCCCAGTGACCCAGAAGAACAGACTCTGAGGAGGAACTGTCAAACCCAGAATGTTCCCACTGGGGAAAAAACAGCAATCAAAAAAAAAAAAGGGCATGTTTTTAAAAAGACCAAGTTATATATAAATATGATGATGAAACTCATTAGAAGGGAGCTCATGCAATGCTGTCTCTGGTAAGGATAAATAGGATATTTTGATACAGGCCAAGAAAAATCCTTCACAAAAAGTGCAACTCAAACCACCTGGGTTTCAGGCTTCAGAGATGTACAAAGTTCAACTGCATACTAAGGAACAAGGCAGAGGCCAAAAGAGGATCAGTTCTCAGGTGCCTAAACTTCTACAGCCCAGTCTGCTGGGATTACAGCTATTAATATACCCCTGCTGCGGGCAGATACAAGAGAGGATGCCTGAACCTCAAATGGTCAGTCTCCTGTTAATACTTGCCTCATGAGCCACTGTGTGTTCCCATCACTGACCTGTGCTGATGCCTTCTCCCAGCCACCTGGAAACAGAGACTAGGCAGGAGTAAGGGAATAAAGGCAGGGATTTATTTGAAGGCCTTCAAGGTGCACCCTGGGGAGCCAGAGGCTGCTTCCATAAAATGGACCCCAAGATGAATGACAGGTCACGAGTTCTTGACACTGATATAGGTTTGGTCCATTTGCATATCAGCATAAATTCACCAATTAAAACTTTAGCTCTCTTCAATTTCTCCACCTCTCTCATGGTCCTAGTTTACACCTTTTGGGCCTAGGACAGCCCAAGTGTCCTTGAACAGCAAGCTCAGAGAGGCTTTGTTGTGTCTGTCTGGTCTAAGAGCGCAGCTCACGAGCTACAAGAGACTCCAGAGATCCACACTGGGCAGTACAGGATTTGAAAAATGTAGAAATTAAAACTGAAGGCATCAGTGCTACCCACAAATTAACAGCACAAGACAGAATCACAGGATAGCCAGCGCTGGAAAGAACCTCTGGAGATCATCCATTCCAACACCCCTGCCCAGGTGACACAGGAACGCCTCTGGGTGGGTTTGGAATGTCTCCAGAGAGGGAGACTCCACAACTGTTCTAGTGCTCTGCCACCCTCAATGTAATGAAGTTCTTCCCCATGTTGAGGTGTGACTTCTTGCGTTTTAGTTTATGGGCACAACTTCTAAAGAAGACAAATATCAAAGGTTATTTGTTTACTCCAAGCCTGTTGGTCTTTCATAACTGCATTCCATCTGGATAGTAATTAAGAGTTAGTAATTGGTTACATTCATTTAGCACTATTTAGGTATTTGTATCAAATACATTTGCTAATGAATGGATTCAGTTTAAAAAAGTTCAGGGCATGGAGAGATTTATCAGGTGCTACATCTCAAAACGACATGTAGGACTCTTACTGAGTCAATCAGTTGATCAACCAATCCAGAACAAGAGACAACATCTGGCCTAAAACGCAGCACTTACATCCTCAGGAAGATGACTGGTGCTTATTTTAGTTAGAGCAGCAGCACTTCTTTAGAAGTTCTAATTAAATTTCTGAATGAAAGAATCAGCAACAGGAAAATTTCCATCTGTCTGGACAGAAGACTTCAACAAGGTTCTCAATTATAAGAAGTAATGCTACACCAGGATGAATTTCTCCTTCGGGCACCCAGACTGAGGCACGGGGGATGCAGAGACAAAGCACCCAGGGAAGCACATCCCACCTAGCGGCAGAGCTTCAGTACCTGCTGCATCTGCTGGCAAAGGAGATGGCAGCTACAAACGCTTAGAGATTCAGTTTGGGCATAAATGGATTAAGGAGGCTTCTCTTCTAATTCTGTGCACTGTTCTTTCATAAGCCATTTACAGTGGTCTTATTTCATATTTAGTCACAACACTTATTTACCTTTAACAAAGGATTTGTGAAGTGTGTCTTAGAGGTCGGTTAGTTACGGATCATTCCTCACTCAAGGCTGTAACAAACTGGTAAACAGAACACTCTTTTGGGTGGGAACTGAAGTGTGTTGAGCCCTTAGCACACTGCTCTGAGCATCTAGGCAATGACCACTCTCACAGAACACGCAGAGACGAGGTAAAGGGGTTGGGAGAAAAGTATTCCAACCAGAAGTGGTAACAATGAAGGCTCTTCAGTACAAGAGACAGCACAACAAAACCTAATAGCCACTGACATTTCCTCAGCACTGGTCAGAAACACTGTGAAAGAACACTTGTACACAAGAATGAAGGAAAATTAAAGTCCTAAAATGGTTGTTAAAAGAACCTGGATGAAGCTAACAGGCTAATGTTCTCAAGATTAACTTTGAAATCATACAGAGGGGGACTTTCTGAAGAGCAACAGACCCACCTAGAAACTCAAGGAAAACCTTACCATTTCATGTTACACCCATGTAAGCTTTCCTATAGTTCATAAAGAAGAAAGAAGGAGGCTCTCTGGAATTCTGAGACAATCCTACTACAATCTCAAGCAAACACACTATGAGATACAGATGTTCTACCTTTGGACATATTTCCTGCACTCCAAGTTCCTGAAAAGGAAAGGTGTTCATAAAAGCAATAGTCACGACATCTGCATGAAGAGATGAAGGCTCCAAATCCACGGGTATCTCAGTCATGCCAATATAGCTGAAAGCACATCAGGCACACCCTGCATTACGTCCTGCAAAACCCTCTGTGGCTGTAGAAGACAAAGACATCAGCTGGGCAGCACAACAGAACAGAAACTCCAGGCAGCCCTGGAAACAGACGTGCTGTGGAACAGCAGAACCAACGTTATTCTCCTGGATCTTAACGAGGCTGATCTCAGGTCCTTCCTAAATGCCAAATGGAAAGAAAAATCCCAGCATCAAAAACAAACAAAAGGCAACAAACCAGTACCCTGCATCCTGAATGCCTCAGTCATGATGCAGCACCTAAAATGTCTCACACAAGGGTAGCCAGTGCTCCCTGCAAGCAGAGTGCTGGCCAGTGGTTCCAATCACAGGTCAGTCAGGAACTAGTGAACCTCCAGGTGTTACAAGAGGGGCAATTTAAAGTCTCGTTATTTACTGAAACTACTTCGGTCATGTTAAGTGATCACCTACAATTGATGCCTTACAAGAAGAGAAATCCACCATGTTTTCCAAACCCCCTGTGCCTGGAGAACATTTATGCAAGACAGGCATCTTGAGCAGACCAGGAGTCCCAGGCAGTGTGACCTGACACCTGACCTCTGACACCAGTAAAACGTGGTATCCTTTTCCCAGATGTGCAGTGTGAGTCTGTCTGGTACTTCTGCAGACAGACAGGAGGGGTGCATCAAAAGGGAGGGTAAGAAAGAAGCAGGATGTTACAGGCATGACTCGCAGTATCCAACAGACAGGAATTCAAGATAAAGGCATTTCAGCCAGGAACGTGACTAACCAAAAGTGACTGCTGAAGGGGACAGAGACCGAGGCAAAATGAGTCATACGCTTCCCAAAGAACACTCCAAACATGCCAGTGAGAGAACACAACCTGAGAAAGTGACCGTGGGCAACTGGCAGCCTGCATTCAAAGATCATCAACAGATGACATTCAGGTAAACTGTGATGTCTGCCCAATATTTAAGAGGCTAAAGTATGAGACATGGTGGCATCTATGCAGTAGGCACATCAAAACTCTTCAGGAGAGCAAGCCTTCAGCTTGGGCTTATTTATGAGGAGCTTTCTGGGCAGGAGAATCATCCAGGAGTGCTTTGAGTTGATGCAGTTGAAATTAAATATAAACAGGTCTGAAGAGCTTCGTATGTTTTACAGCCCTACACAGAATAATCCTAACGAAGAGGCTTCCTCCATTCATCCATCCATCCATCCATCCATCCATCCATCCATCCAATCTCCTTTGGTCCACACTGATAAGACTTGTAAAACCTGGTGAACTCCCTCTAATCCCAGCACTGCAACAAAGTGATTCAAGAACATATGTGAAAAAAGAAGGAATTTTGCCTACATGTCAAGATTTAAACACACCGATCCCACTCAAGGCTGTATGGAAGCAACAATATTCCACACACACACAAAAAAAAAAAGCCATCTCCATCCATTAATAATCTGGTAAAGCAGACAGTTTAAAGAAAACCTGTAGAATAGGCCAGAGCACTATGGAGGGAGCAGAAGGAAGGTTTCTGCACAGGCTCTGATGTAACTAGAGTCCAGTGACCACTTGTCACCACAGACCCATCAAGTAGTCCGAACTGATGTGAGGGACACAGGCATCTCCCAAGCCTAGGGTGAAAAACAAATGAAAAATGTCATTGAAGTAGGTCATCAACTCAGGCAGGAAAAGCTGATGTAGACACACACTATTGCTCTCTGATCCACCTCTTGGGCTCGCTCAGGTACAGGATGGAGCTGAAGGCTTTCAAGATGCAAGGATCTTCCCTCGATGCCCTGAAGCAAGCAAGCCTTGGGAACACGACCATGTGGAGAGACTGCCAAAGGACTCAACTTCGTGCTAGACTCATTGCCCACGAGTTGGAGGAGAATCACGAGTCCAATGTTTATGCAGATCTCAAACATTAAGGATCACTCTGATTCAAGGCCAAAGCTGATGGATGTGTCCAGAAAATAATTAAGTAGCCTCCCCTCCCTTACTTGAAAGGCATTAGACTGGAAGTCTTTGTAAACCAAATATTTCCTCAGGGACCTGGCCCTCCACAGAAACATAACTATTTGGCACTCCTGCTGGGCAAGGGCATAATGGATGCCATTTAAAATAAGTCAGCTTCAGGAAATGAGACAGACACATGAAAGCAAAGAAAAAGAATTACTTAAAACCAGCTAAACAGCATAAAACCGAAGTCTTTGCAATGCAAGCTGTTGCTCAGCCCCGTGCCACTGAAGGTACCATGTCAGCTGTGTGCTTCAGAGGTGCACTACGTGTTTCTTTTACAATTTACAGATCCATAAAACAAAATTGGTTGGAACCGAGTCCAATCTCTCACTTCAAGCAGGGCTAGTAGCAACACTAGATCACCTCAGCTCCTCCCAAATATTTATCCTTGTGCCATAAGCTGTGGATTAGCAACTTCATATATATTCCAAGCCTGACACACACTAGCAGAACTTTCCTTTTAGTTTGTTTAAACAGGAAATAAGTTGGACAGCATCTGTGCAGAGACAGTCAAAAATTTCAGTGTCACTCGTACACACGTGCAGTAAAACTCAAGCTAGAATTCAAGATCCTGTGTATACTGCATATATGTAATAATACCAACCAGAGAGCATCTCTGTTCGGCTAGAACTGTTCCAGGTAATTGTAATAAATTAAAGTTTTATCCTACAGGCCTGTATTATGTAGCAAAATTGCCTTCATCTTAAAAAAAACAAGAATTCTCAGAGATGGGAGAGTACGAAAGTAGCAAAATGTACGAGTACTGAGCATTCAGATCCAGCTGCTTTTCTACCTCAGTGTTTTTCACAATTTATCTTGGCCAAAACCAAACCAGTGCGAAAGGAGCAAAGTTACTACAGGTAAAAATGTTCATCAAATCCTCACAACAGCAGCTTCCAAGTAAAAAAAACCTAGGGAAAAAATCAGTTATATATGAAAATATATATGCTTTCCAGACCACAACAACTCTGCAGTTTCCACCAAAGATCAATAGTACCACATCTTTCAATGCACCTTCTCCTATTTTTGCAAAGGCCTCTGCTCTCCCTCAGGCAACCTCATTTCCTTTTCTCTCTATCTGTTCTGAACACAGCCAACTTCTATGCAATGGAAAACAGAAACCAGCTTAGCAAAAGACAGGTTTAACCAACCTAACAGGCAAGAGGAGCTGAAAGGAAGAAAAAAATCATTAATTTACTAGAATAATGATCAGTAATGATGGGATCTGTAGGAAAGTACGTGCCCATAAATCAGGCAGGGCGAAAGGAAAGTTACACAAGCTTCAATATGGCAAGTCAAATAATTTTCAGAGAAATCAGAAGAGACCTTTGCTTTCTTTCAACTAGTATTTTAGGCTTCTTGTTACAGATGAATATAATGTGCCTAAGACTTTACTGCTCCCTTTCTCTACTCCCAAACTGGTTTTCAAGAAGTGTTTTCATACAGCAAGTAACCGAATTTGTACTATGGCAGGACAGACTAACTTGAAATTTAGCAGGCCAGGCTCTACACAGCTATTTACAGCAGCTACTGAGGACAATACATTTCATGCTTCTTGAAAAAATCTTCCATCCCACACTGAGTGCAGATGGGATGGAACTGCTCTCAAAGCAGCTGCTTACCTGTGGAAGGTGAATATCCTCTGCATAAACCCCACCAGGGAGAAACTGGTGAGTAAGCAATAAGCAATTAAAAACACATTCAAGATATTGTTCTATCCTGAGAAGGGTCTGACTCTCACTACCCCTGCGATCCTGAAGGAAAACACTGGTTTTTCCAAACTCAGAACATTCCTTCTGAGACACAGGGTCCTGAGGGAAGCTGATCCATGCAGTGAATGCACATTACAGCAGGAATGGCTGTGAGTGCTGCTGTGCAGGCAAGGCATTTGTTATTGCTTCCTTAGTCTTTTCACACCATCTACTGCTTTTCCTGGATATCTCTTTCAAGAGTTCTTTATCTCTATGCCTGTTTCACAGACATAGATATATGTCTGTATAAAACATTCACAAATACATGAAGTAAAAATTTAAGGAATGCTTATTAACAATATAATTTGGGAAATTTTATTACTATGAAAATGATGTTCCAAAGCACATTACATTTTCAGTGCTGCTATTAGGTAAGTTAGTATCTCACACGCTTTTTTTTTTAATGTGGAGACAGAAACTGAAAGCCTTCATTTTTTTCTAACCTCATCCATGAGGTGGGAAGTTTTATTTCTTCCACAGCTTATGCAAAGGAAGTAGTAGTTCCAGAAATATTCCATTTCTTCCACCAACAGATATGACAAGAGGACTTTGCTGGGGCTCATTTGCTTGTAAGCACTAACTTAGAATGACTGCCTGCAGTATTTTTGAGTCAAGCTGATTCTGTGAGATTAAGTACTCGGCTGATAGGATTTTTTTAGTATTATTTTTTATGTTTTGGGGAAAAAAGCCCTCATGACTTCAATTCTAACCCTAACAAGCTAGTGCCTGAATTGCAGCAGCTGCATACTCGCCACCTACAAACACAAAGCAGGGCATCATCAGTTTCTCTGCACAGAGATCTTCTGGAACACGCAGCCCCTGAGGCTGCCAGGGATGCCAGGTGCCAGCTGCAAAGCCCACCACTCAGACTCCCACTTCGCAGCAAGCTAGGAAAATGCCTGTACATCGAAAGGCGGAACGAAATTTCATTTTTTCATGAATTAAAAATGCCATTCAGAGCCAAACTCAGGGGAGACACGTGCCCCTAAAGACCTTATTCCAAAGTCACACCACTCAACCCATGTCTCTGTTTCTCTCCTGTTGTCTAACTGGGTTAGAGACACAAAAGCCAGAAGAGGAGAGGAAGCTTTTGATCCCTTGCCCATCAGCAGCTAATCTTTAACACACGCTCCGTTTATCTCTAACTTGCCAGAGACAGAAGGTAACAGCTGGAAAGTTTGTACATTTTGTTTAACATTTGGTTTTCTAATAGGAATTACAGTGTCATGCCACTAATGAGATTATATTTATTTAAAATTCACATGGATACTGTGAAATCTGTATAATTCATTAAGCTGTATCTAACATTGAAATCTTCAATATAAACACCTCTAATTACCTACATGTCCATTAATCATTAACTTTTTGTTGATTTTTGGTAATTACTGCTGTCTCTTCTTGCTCTTCTTTTCCACTAAGTTGGCAGGGCAAGGGTTACATGAAAGAAACATTAACTTTGAAGTCAGTCAGTCATATTTAGCAGTTCAAAGTACTGGTCTGAGCAGTAAGAAGTGGAAATAACACAGACCCCTGACACCAGTAAGCCCATTTTCACTGGGGTTCAGGTGCAGTTATCAGCACCTGGAGAGGACTCTGGCCCTGTCTCTGGAACACCCTGGGACCCACATTCTACCTCTTGACCACCACGAGTTCCTCCCACAGAAGGATACTCACAGAGGTACAAGGATGTCTGCTAAAAATGCAAATGGACTTTCAGCACGCAGCATTATTTGCCAGCAATGAAACATAATTACAGAGGCTGAAAGGAGCACTCCCTCCCAAACCAACACCAGTATCAGGCTGATGGATCAATCCATCTCCTAGACTCTAATGAACAAATACCCTTCAAAAAGCCTCTGCTCTGACTATACAAACACTGAAATTTTACTGTTGCTTTGTAAATTAGCTGGTAAACATTTCAGGCATTTGAAGCTCACACATTTACTTTTTCTGCCACTTTGAGCATAAATTGGCACAATATTTTACCTCTTCGAGTTTCATGTCCTTATACAATAAATTGAGAACAGAGGCCAGGAATTCTTCATTTCTGATTAACCTAACAGATCATTAATTTTTAAGAACTTGAACAGCAGAAGTCATACTTAAAGCTAAAGAAATACAGAAGTAGCAAGTCAGCAGGACGCAAAGAAAGGGAAATGTATATCCACAAAGGTGTTCTGATGGACCTCCACAGAGATATCTGAAAAATATTCCAAATATAAGAGAGAATATACTTTTAGCTTCTTATTTTTAATTAGTATCTTGAATGCTGTGAAACATTGCATGAGTAAGATACCACTGTTAAATTTAAGAGATCATATATGCCTCTGAGGAGGTTAAACAAGAAACTTAGTTCTCTGTACATCTGAGACTTAAAATAATACCTGAAAAATAATTGCTAAATAAGTTTTCCCCTCTTACAGTATAATTTTAAAGACTCAAAGCAATATTCTGTAGTACACTGTTTATTTTTCAGGATACTCAATTTCTACCAAGGAAATGTTTTCCCCTTTAAAATTTCAAAAGTATCTCTGAATTTAAACCAAAAAACTGCCCATCCTAGCTAAACATAACATATAATTGATTTTACTAATACTGATAAACTGTCAAAAATGCAGTTAACTACAATAAAATCACTATAACATCTAGAATATAACACCTAGATCCCAAGATACTGTAGAGAGTTTCTCAGTATACACATGTCAGCCCTTAGAAAATCCTTAATCTTGTTCAACTCCAGACTGGTCAATTAGCTGCTCACAGAATAAGTGCTTTATCTGTGGTTACCATTTAATTCATCGACAAGATTCTGCAACTGCTTCTCAGATCTTCTGCTCTCTACAGACTCAATAAATGCACGAGTAGCACTGAGAAGATGGACAGGAAACAGCTATACACTGGTTTTTGTAACACAAGAACCAGCAAGCATCATATAAAGCTATTAGCCAGGTCACCAAAAAACACAAACCAGGTGAAATAGAAACTGTGGCACACATGGCCACCAGATGACACCAGAAATTTACCCAAATCATTTCATGAAAATCAGCAACAGCAGTATCTACTTAAACACAAAATACACAAAACGAGTCGACTTTTAAAGCTACATATAAACAATTCCATCTATTGCCAGGGTAACGCAGAACACGACTTTGGATCGGATTCCTCCCTGTGCTTATCCAGACCTGCAAGTCTCTAATTTTATTTTTCTCTCCCCTGTCCAGTTGAGGTTCTGACAGATTGGCTTTGGTGGACACCTGGTATCCAGCCAAGGTCAACCCACACGACACACACAATAATAAAGCCAGGATTTCTAAGCTAGAATAACTCCAGTACACAGAGGGCACCTGCCAGCCTAATTATCCAAGGCATTTTTTAATTCATAGTTCATAATGAATCACCTAAATGTTCTGCAGCATACTGGAAGAAAAACACCAATCATGACAGAGGTCAAATGCATTACATTTGTTTGGATATGGCCATTATGCTAAAATCAACTAAAGAAAACATCAGCACAAAAAGAAGAATATTGCTTGTTCAATCAGAAATCAATCAACCATTTTTTTACTAAAGCATCAAAAGTTTCATTACATGTGAACATGGAAGGTACAGAGAAATTCAGCTGAGGCCTAACACAGGGGTTTTAAACCCTTATTCTGGGGTTTTTAAAATGTATTTTTTAAAATCCATTATATTCATTTATAACAAATAAACCAGTTTATTTTGTAGAGCAGGGAAGCACTAAGCTGCTTTTCAAAGCCTAATTAATTATTCTTTATGCAGCTCCAGAGTCTGCCTTTTCACATTTGCGTGGCTGTATCACCTTATTCCATGATTTCCTCACAACAATATTGACTGCAGTGAAATCACTCCTATGTACCTGAGTCAGGCAGACAAAAAACAGCTGAAGTATTTCAGAAATTGAACATGTACAAGTTCAGCCACTAAGCAGCTCACCAAAACCATGTTTGATTGAGGAAGCAATCCAGTCTCCCATGAATTGCAAGAAAGCAGAAGACAACATGAGCTTCTAATAATAAAGTACTCATCATCAAGTTAGTAAGAATATTTAGCCCAGCACTTCCTTTTCCACACTGCCAGAACATTTTTGACTAACACACAAAGTTCTGGCTAGACCTGTATTTGTGCAGGTGTGCAGGTGCTGGCAGAGGGGTCTCAGCTCCAGCAGCTCCACGAGAGATGCACCACAGGGCAGGGCTGGACCTCTCAGCCATGTGTGGGGTGCTGTGCTGGCAAAGGCACAATAAAGGACACTCTCACACCTGCTAGGTTCAGCAGAAAGAGGAAAAAGGAGAGACTTTATTTACATTTCTGATACTTTATAGGGTTTTCAATTTCCCAAGGGAGCGGAGGACATGTCACTTCCTCCTCAATCCCACTGGAGAAGAAGGATGCTCATCCAACTTTCTCTTATCACAAAAGGAATGAAAAACAGAAAAGAAGGTTAAATAAACAATGGCCATTATTTACATGAAAGAGTGTAAAAATCTCTGACTCCAAGGCTAAAACAGAAGGTTTATCAAAAAACAGGACAACAGGGTGCTTTAATGAAAACACATTCAAGAAAGGGCACAGAGGAACACCAGAAGAGGAGGGACCAACAGAGGGCATGAGAGAACAAGGTCCGGGAAGGAAGAGGAGGAAGAGGAAGAGAAGGGAAGATGCTCTGCCCTGGAGCAGGGCACTGCCGCAGGGATAGCGGCCCATGGAGCACCCACACCACAGCAAAGGAAAACAAAAACAAGGAGCAGCAGAAAAACTGAGACAGCCTGACTCCAACCCCCTGCGGCACATTTTGCCCCACTGAAGGGACCCACTGTACCCTGTGCTGGTTACAAGGTGGGGAAAAGAGGTGTCCCGAGTGAAGCTGAGGCTGGGAAAGGAGGAGGATGGATTCCCCCAGGTGTTTTAAAGTTTGTCTTTTTTGTTACCCGGTAATTAAATATTTATGTTAATCTGCAATAAATTAAGTTAAACTCCCCAAGTCGGGTTTGCTTTACCCATGACAGCAATTGGGTAGTGATTGCCCCATCTTTATTTCAACCCTGGAGCATTCTCAGCCCTGTTCTCCCTTTCTGGTCCCCACCCCTCTGTGGCAGGGAGAGAGGAAGCAGCTGTAGGGGTGCCAGGGCCAACCCACCACAGGGATATGACAGCATTATCATGCTAAAATATAACAGTAACATCATTACATTTGACCCAATTCTCACTTGCTGCCCTTAAAATGGTGTTAATTCATTACCAAAAGTAGGGTCATTAAAGATGAGATATTCTTCAGTGGGGAAGCTGAATAGCAGATAACGGGGCGTGCTTGTACTCAGCAAGAAATCTTTATTTCCCTGAGCCTGGGAAATCATCTCCAAGGGCCTGAACATTTAAACTCTAATTTCTTCACAGCAAATGCAGAGCATAAGCAGCACAGAAAAGATATGCATGTGGAAAAGTGCCTATGACAAATATCTCCAAGAAATCCTTCAAGATACCTCTCCATAGTGAATTAAATCTGTCCACCAGTCTAACCTGACTGGTTAGTATAAATAACAAACACTTATTGGGCAGCTTCACATTTCCGCCAGTTGGGCATAGGCTTCAACCAGTGATATAAACACACAAGTATCTTGTTCCTACGTTTTCTTTAATAGTTTTATGGTTTCTGAAATAAAAAGCCATTTAAAAAGGCCAAAAGAGCAAAATTCTAGCAAACCTAAGTGTCACCTGCTAAGCACCTACATGAAATACTACAAATGTAAGAATAATTCAACTTTAACACAAAGTATAAGAAAAATATTGTTTACCACTGGTTTCTTTTGAGAGAAGTGGTCTTTATGTGCAGGCACGCTGTGGGTATGAAAATTGGAACTCAGAATTTACCAGATTGTTTGTAAAAGCACACACAGGTATTTAGCAAGCAGAGATACGGGAAACCATAGAATACAGGCTGGGACAACTGGAATTATTCTGTGTCCTGCTCAAAGCAGGGGCAGTGGAATCACTTTGCTCAGCAGCTTCCACTGTCAAGCTCTGAACATCTCCAGGATCGGAGATGCTGATAAACCCTGGAGTGTTTAATTACTCTAATGATGAAAACAATGTTCCTCGTGCCTGGTAAAATGAACTTCTCATGTCACAACTTGTGATCCCTGCCACCTCTCCTCCAGTGCACATCTCTGAGGAGTCTGACTGCCTCTCCTTCACACCTTCCCATTAGGCAGGCAGGACCCACACTAAAGATGCCCTGAGCCTTATTTTCATCAGACTAAGCCAAACCAGCTCTTACAGCCTCTCCTTCTATGCCATATATCCAGTTCCCTAACCACTTTGATTACCTACCAGACTCACACCAGACCATCAGTGCTGCCCTGGACTGCAGAGCTGCAAACTGGGCACGGAACTCTGGCTGTGGCCCATGAAGAACCCTCGTAAGCAAACAGCAATTAGTGCTGCTTGCCACCCTCTGAACCTGCCAGGCCAGCCACACATCTGCCTTTGCACAGTTACCAGACTGTCCCAGTTACCCCACTCATTCTTTTCCAAGTGCAAAAAAGGGGATAGCAAGATAGGATACGGCTGGAGAGGGTACAGCTATGCAGATAAAATTCAGATTATTCAGAAAGTGGTATCAGGTACAATACACCCCTCAGAGCCAAATTTCAGAATTTTAAGGTCCCAAACCAAGATCAAAGGAAACCTAATAGCTACATACACATGAATGCCTCTTCTGCTTTGACTGATAGCCCCCCCACACACACACTGATAAAATAGGTATCAAATGTCAAAATATCCACCGGTGTCTTTCATGTGGTACTGGCCATTTCTTGTAGAATAACACAGATCAGATCAGAGACTCAGAAGCCTTGGCAGCTAGACATCTGACTTTTAAACACTTCAGAAGCACTAGGTTCAATACTGATGCTCTCTCCACAGCAGAGACTGGGGTTCTACACTCGACACAAAACAGGGTGGTAGTGGTGCTTATGTCTAACACCAGATAGGTTTACATACAGTAGTAATCAAGCAGAAATGATATGCAGAAAATTATTATGGCACTGACTTTTCACTGTGAGGCCCTGGAAGATAAAACAATAGCAAAGCAGCACAAAAGGCAGAATAAAATCAGCAGTTTCCCTTTTTGGAATTCATACAATTATGGTATCATCCCCTTCAAAGACAGCTTGGCAACTCAGCAATCCCAGTAAAGATATTTCTTGTTACAGAGTGGCTGGAGGAAAACACTCTGAATTGATAAGTAGTAATCTTCAACAATGAGTAATTGCAAATATTTTCTTATTAGCACAACTTTGGTCATTGTGCTGCAGAAGATCAGGCTCCAGGGAGACATTACAGCACCTTCCAGTACCTACAGGGGCTATGTGAAAACCAGAGAGCAACTCTTTACAAGGGCATACAGTGAGGGGACAAGGGGTTATGGTTTTCAACTGGAAGAAGACAGATTTAGATTTTATATTGGGAAGAAATTCTCCCCTGTGAGGGTGGTGAGGCCCTGGCACAGGGTGCCCAGAGCAGCTGCAGATTTCCCATCCCTGGAAGTGTTCAAGGCCAGGTTGGATGGGGCTTAGAGCAACCTGGTGTGGTGGAAGGTGTCCCTTTGGCAAGGGGCTTAGGACTACATCGTCTTTAAGGTCCTTTTCAACCTAAACCACTCTATGATTCTATGAATAAATTGCCTGCAAGCTGAGAGAGATGAATCAATTCTTGCACTGGAGGGACTGTACTAGCGGTGGCAATATTATCATTATGAACTTGAAATTCAAGCAAGATGTACTAAATCCTCTTAAAATGGCAATGGAAATGCATCACTGGTCTTTGCTGTATTTGAAATGCTATAAATAAAACTTCCCTTGGAACAGTTGTGAAGGAATGGGTTTTAATTTCTCAAGAAATAGTTAAGAAAGGAAGACTTTCAAATCCCATCTCATCTCTTGAGAAAGATCCCTGGAGGTAGATAACTGAAGGGCCTGGAACTACACAATAATGTCAAGTCCTTACAAATACACTCTCTCTATCGAGCAAATGCTTTGCAAAAATAGGCTTGTTTCTGGAAACAAAAGCCTCTTTCCCAAACAGGGATATTAAATGTGGGAAGAGAAAAAAGGAAAAAAAAAAAAGAAAGAATTAATTGTACCTCCTGAATCCAGCAAACCTGTTCCTTTAACACAAAAAGCTTAGGAGACCGAGCACTTCCACCATAATAATCTCTGGCACTAAAAATGCAATTCTGGCCAGGAACAAGCAGAGCTCCTGGGTGTGAGATCTCGGCACTGAAGGCACGGGAGGAAGGAGGCTCCCGGAGCAGATTCACTGAGCTGGACTCAGAGCTGGGACTCTTTAGGCAGGTGCAGGCAGGTACGGGCAGTACCCAGGTGTGATTGCAACAGTGTTTTTGCACCCGAGTATCAACAACAGAGAGATCACCCCAACAAATCCAACAGCAGGAACCCAACGGGAATTCAGACGCGCAACAAAGAACAACATCACTTGTGAGAAGCAGCCGATTTCACCAGCATCCAGTGAAACTACAGAGGGGAAAACCCAAAACGAGCCAGCCAGACAGTGGTAAATCAGTTGTGTGTTCTCAACAGAGACATGTTAAAGAGATTTGAAGTATTTAAAAGTAGTATCTGTTTGTATATAGACACGTATGCATATACGAACTCACATATAAACATGTTTAATAGAAGATAAACAGAAAAGAATGTCCTGACACATCCCACAGAAAAGATTTGAGATTCAGGCTCATATGGGAAGTAAAAAAGTCCCAGCAAATGCCTTTAAAGCCTGAAAATAAAGCAGGAAGGGAAAAAAAATTATCAGGACAGCAGGTCCTGATCAACATCAGGATTTCCAGATCCAGCTGAATGCTAGACCTGAAAAGCTGAAGATATCCACAGAAATAAATGAATGCTGAGTGACCAAATAAAGATCTTTCACAGCATAAAATCAGGACAGGTATAAAATTCGCAAGGTACTTGCACGAACTAGCATTTTAAAAGATTGCAACAAGGCAAATGAACCAATGGGGAATCTAAATTAGTGGTGAAGGATGAAGAAGTCAGATTGCTTGCTGTGTGTTTACTTCACAAGCTTTGGAAGAGCTTATGATAACACGAATGTTTTATCTGGAAAGCAATGGGAGACTGGTGAAAGCTGTAAAGCCCCACTCCAGAGCTGCTCTGTAATGAACTCACACCCTCCCCAGCAGTGCCAGCCCTCACTCTCGGGTGTTCTGTGAGCACAGGGCAAGGGTTTGGCAGCGGGGGCTGCAAGGGTGGCCCCTGGGAGAAGAGATCAGGAGCTGTGCCCCTGGCAGACAGGGAGAAGAGCCAGCAAGGAAGGAGTGAAGTCAAGCCTGGGAAGATGGGGGACAGGAAGGGGTTGTTTTTAGTTTTGTCTTTCTTTTATCAGCCTATTTTTTTTAACTGGAGAAAAAATTACAATAATTTTCCAAGGTGAGTCTGTTACGCCCATGGCAGTGATTGGTAAGTGATCTCTCTGTCTTTATCTCCGAGAGGTTTCTCATCTCATTTTCTGCCCCTGGTCCTGCTGAGGAAGAGGGCCAAGGGAGCAGCTTGGTGAGTATCTGCCACCTGGCCAAGGTCAGCCCCCACAAAAGGTTGTGAAGAAGTGCTTGTGCCACTGGACAGGCTAAAATCCTGGATATGTTGGGTACACTCAGGGGCACAGAGACTTATTTTCTAACACCTAGAAAGAATGTAGTGATAACTCAGCTAAGCCAATTCAGCACAAAAGAAAAAATACAACTCCTGAATTAAATTTAGGTTTTTAACTAGATGTGACGGGATTTTTTTTGTATGTAAGATTTATATCCAATACAATTTTTTTTAAAAAAACAGGTCTTTAACTTTTAAAAACTGATTGTAGACATGCATCTTATAAATTGGTTAAACAGACAGTGCATGAAGAACTAAAGTGAAGATCAGAATAAAATGGCTAACTGTACTCTGAAAAATTAAACTGTACGGCTAGAGAAAACCCTCAGGAAACTTGGATGGCAAGATTATTGAAAAAACTAACATGGCCTGACCTGAATTGAAACTGAACAGAGAGCCAAAGGCAGAGCAGCTACAGAACTGTCATAAAGACTAAACACTTCTGGAAGTTAAAAAAAGATCAAGTGACAACATAAGGCTCACCACAAAACTCTCATACAGATATGCCTACATGTTGATTAATATTTTAAATGCACCAGTACCATCTGTAACATAATAACTTCCTCCCTCAGAGACACTTTTAAAAATAAACGATAGTCATGACCATTAGTTCAGTTGCTTTGAAACAGAAAAACTCTGTTTGTAGAAGTTTATATTTTAAAAAAAATTGAGAAAAACGCATCTAGTAAAGAAACTTATGAACATTCCAAAATAAATCTGCAATAGAATCAAAGCTGAATAAAAGGTGGGAGGCAATGCAAATCAAAAATATCTATACTCTGAACACAGTATTTGGAAAAGTTATGGTTAGAATTTTATAAATAACCCAGGATTTGTGGGAATACTGTCAAACATAAGCCTTGAAGCCATAACCCCAAAGTCAGCCTGGATCCAATGCATGACTGCAGCTGCTCACTGTGAAGCCTGCACGCCTCATGAAGAACAGAACAGTGCTGGCAAGAGCACAGGAGCAATTGCCCAACCTGACACTTCCATTTGAGTTTGAGCAGACAAGGTGAGTCCTGGTGCCGTGCTCTGTCAGGCAGGAGAGAACAGCTCAGCTGCTGACACGGAGTGCACGCCTGGGCAGCTGACACTCTGCGGGACCTCAAGCAAGGAGATGGCAGAAATACTGGGAACAAAAGCAGACAGGTTCCAGTTTTAGCACTGCCAATGTCCTCAATAGAGTTTGGGGGTGCAATGCTTTGGTTGTCTCAAAGTCCACTCCAGATTACTGCAATTTTTGCAGCTAAACATACGTGGCAAGCCCAGTTGCTGTGGAGGAATAAGAGATCTTGGGTTGCTATCAGGGCTTAGACAACTGGAAAACTTGGGCCATTATTTAGACTGGAAACCTAAGCACACATAATACATTATGCCAATCTATGAAAACGGAGTTATGATAAAATAATTCAGATTGAAAAGGACAGCACGAGGTCATCTAGTTTAACCTCTTACTCAAGGCATGGTCATCTGTGAGATCAAACCAATTTCCCCAGAAATTTATCCAGTCAGATCTTGAAAATCTTCTATTTATATCCATTATTTCTCATCCTCCCACCATGCAGCATCCAGTCTAGTTCCTCTTCTCAAAAACAACCTCACAGTTTGGGAAGGCTGCTATTAATCCTCTCAAAGCCTTCTCTTCACCAAATTAACCCATTCCATCAGCCTCTTCTCACAGGGCCTGTGCTGCAGCCCACCACTCACTCTGGCACCCCTCCTGGCAGATGCCCACTTACTGACATTTTTTTCTGGGCAGACAAAAGTCGGACAGAGCATTCTGCATGTGGCTGAACAAGTGTGAAGCTGAAGGAGACAATCACTGCACAAACTCCTCTGCTGCCAGAATGCACCCCTGCCTCATGTTCAACTTGCTGCCCAGCAGGTCCCCAAGCCCTTTGCCACAGTGCTAATCCCCACTCAGTCAGACCCCAACCTCTATCCCTCCTAAAAGCTTTTTATTCCCATCACCCTCGTTGAATCTCACAAGCCCATTCATTCCTGCAGCCTGAGTGCCTGTGCACAGCTGCTCTGCCCTTCAGCAGATCAGCTGTCCCCTCTAGGTGGTGCCATCCAAATGAACGGGGACCTTGTCACCTCCATCCAGGCCACTGAGAAAGGTGTCACACACAACCCAACTTGTTACAGGCAACTGGGTAGTGATAAACCCCTTCATCACCCTCTGAGCCTGATCCTACACCCACCTTTTTACCCACCTGGCTGCCCAGCCACTTAGGCCCTGGCATTCTGTCTAGGAGTGACGAGAGCGCTGTGGGAAACAGTGGTGGAAGCCTGACTAAAGGCAAGGTAAAGGACAGCCACTGCTCCCTCCTCATCCACAAACCCAGACATTTTATCACAGGAGGCAATGAGCTCAGGCATGATTAATCCTTGACAAATCCATCCTGACTGTGCCCAACCAGGATCCTGTCACTGACACACTCAGAAGTGTGTTCCAAAAGGACTCAATCCACAGGGACTGAAGCAAGAAGCACCATCCTGTAATTCCATGGCTCGTCCTTTGGCCTGTTTCGAAGACTGTGCAACATTTGTCTTTCCACAAAGAAGACCCCTCCCCAGTTTCTTTAGTCTTTTAAGGATGATAGAAATAGGCCTTCCAATCTCCTGACCCTCGGATTCATCCTGTGGTCTTACACGGACCAAGCCCTTTCAAGGAAGCCCTGAGTCAACCCTCATTCAATTCACGGCTGATAGCTCTTCTCCTGGAACCACATTTGATCACAGAGGCCTGGGAGATTGGCATATCACAGCAAGATGCAACATTTTGTTCAAATGTGTTCTCTCTCTATTTGCATACTGTGGGAGACTGTGGGAAGCCAAGTGGGAAGGATGAAGAAACTGAGTAATCTGTCTGGGGGATCAACAGTAGTCTGCATTTCACACTAAAAGTTCTCGAGTTCCACAAGCAGGAGTTGAAAAAAACCACAAAAACAACCAGCTTTCTTTACTCCTCTCCTTAATACTTGCCCAAGAATGGGAACCTTCAGAAACCAAAGCATACTTTTATTGAGTTTATAAAATCAAAAGAAAAATTCAATACTTATTTATTACTTCCAGCCAAACTCTGTTCTGAGCATAGATATTGTGAGCAAAGAGTAAATGATTCACAAGTGTCAGCATAAGCAAGATTGATTTCATTCTAGAGTTCATTAAAAAACATGTTTCATAGTAATAAAAATACATTTACAGTTCTAAGGCTATGCATTTTAATCTTGTTTCCCTCAGCCCTGCTGCTTAAGGAACACTGTCATGTGAAAATCAACCTCTTGCCAAGTCCCTCTTTAGTGAGAACAGTTCCGCGACACTCAGTTCACCCAAAGAATTCACTCAACTCTCTACAACCAGCACCAGCAAAAGGGGACAGTGACAAACTATCTGAGATTAATGACAGCAGAATTACAGCATTTTTAAAACAAATTCCATCCAAGAACCACATTGAAAAATATTTGTACAGTTCAGAACTTCCTAATATTTGGGTTGACTCACACTGAGTTGACTCTACCATATGCTGACTACGTGCTCCCATTATTACAGCACCAGCTGCAACTCCTTGGGTGCAGACACTGCTGGGTGCTAGAGGGGAAGAAACCCTGCAGAGATATTAATTACTGATACTGCCCAATGGATCTGCAAGTTCACTGCAGAAAAGGAAGATGCATCAAGAACGAGCAGAAAACTAAGATTAATGGGAAAATACAATTCAGATAACAGCTAAATGCTTTTTCCAGAGAGTTTCTGTCAGGTGTTGATTATCAGTTTGGTTTGTTTCCCTACAGCTCATGATATCCACGCTCTTTTGTTGCTGCTCTGCCCGTTGGGCATTCAGAAGATGCACAAATCATTTGTTACTATGAAGCCAACATAGTGTGCTTTGAACACGAGGTATTATGGGAACTCCATGAAAAACAGGGCCCTTCTTGTTTCAGTGTTAGCCATGTAAACAACTAGCATGGATACATAATGTGTGTGTGCCTTAGGGCATAACCTGTTGCACAAAACTGAACTTGTGCAATTTAAATGATTCCAACATCAAAAATGACATAAAAACAATTATGCTACTCATCTCCCAACAGCCAGCCCAGTGCTGAAGGGGGAAAAGAAAGGAAATGTGCTTAAGGAAGAGGAAACCAGCCCAAAAAAATACAAGAGAGAAAATAATTTGGGAAGGAAAAAATATCCATTTTAGCTACAAATTAAATACTGTACACGATGGTACAATCATTTACTTCTAATAAAAATACTTCTCTAATACATTACACTTCATGTTTTAGATAAGCTCCTACCATCTTGATTTACCAGTACCTATTAGAAGTGCTATTAAACATACTGGTTAATAGCACCTTTTAATGACAAAAATCCTGATGTGATAGACAAAAGCTCTGAAAATAACTGCGATGTTAATTCAGAGCATGTTAACACAGGTTAAAAGGGAAGATGTTTCCTACTGGAAATTAAATCTCTTCATGGTATTAATGGCAGTTTTGTAACTTGGAAGCACCAGCACACTATCTTTCATTACCTGTAATTCAGGTTTATGACGCAGTGTACAAGGGATGCAAAGTATCAGTTCTACCTGGCAGAACCTCGGTACTTTTGAGCCAACTGAGACCATAAACCACCAAATTCCGGCAGCCGTGTTCTGCCTTTTCTACTACAAAATACCTTACTAGTCACTCTACTGTGTGCAAACCTGCCCAATCTACTCCAGAAAGTGACTCTCATAAATTAAGGGCAGCCCTCTTACCAGGCCTCCCATCACTTCAAAAACGTGAAGACTAATAAGAAATCATTCCCATGGTAACAAGTTTTGCAAGTGAAACACCATTGCTGTTTGCAATATATATAACTATGAATAAAAAGGTAGGCATCACTATTTCCATAGCTTAAAGATCAACAAAAGAAGCCTGGCTGAATAGAAGATTAAGGTCAGAAAAACCCATCCAATGAGAATGAAAAAAAAAAAATAGCAGAAAAATGTAGCATCTTCCCCCTTAAAAAGAAAAAGCAGTGACAACATAAAAATACTGAGGTAAAATACCCTATTTTTATGGAAGAACATTACTTCTGAATTTTTGTAGTCAAGTCTGCTATTCATTAAGTTCTACTGGACAGAGGGGAACTTCAGAAAATTAAGTGCTCAGCAGCAAACCCCCATCTCAGTTCCAGCAGTATACAAGCCTGTATAGCACACTGACCTTCTTGTTGTTGGTACCCCACTAAAATTAGTGCCTGCACTCCCGTGTTAATCAGCACAATTATATGCAGTGCATGTGAAGGTCTCACAGCATCAACTACTGTCTTTCATTAATGATCAGGTGTTTCTGCACCAAATCACCTGCTAACAAGCTCAACCTGTGAAGTCCAGACCTGCTTTTCCCAGATCAACCTTCAAAGCCTGTCTAGCATTCAGCAATTCACAAAGAAACATTAACAACCGTATGAAGTATAAAAGAAAGAGGGAATTAATGATTTTGTCCACAAATTCCCAGACTTTCAGATTAAAGCAGCTCGACCTGAAACACTAGAAGTTAATTAACAAAAAAGTGATGCTAGAAATAAATGAATGACAATTCTCACACAGTCAGGAAGGAGACAGACCTTAGGCCTCTCAAAAGCACACAGATTCGAGCTAATTCAACCGAATGGAAAGGAGAAGAGGAGTAATTTTTTAAATAAGTATACACTAAATGGATTTTGCATTGAGAAAACACAGCACGCAGTTTTAGAAGGCAAGTCTTGAATGCATTCCAAGAAGGAAGGGAAAAAGGGAAAAGAAGTTTTTCCTGGATAGAAACTATAACTTGGAACCTTCTTTAAATCACAAACACTGGATTTTGAATCTTACTTCTGGAAGATGGAGAAGAGAGAACAGAACAGCAGTACAACCACTTGTTCAACTGTTGTATGTTGAGTGCAAAGCCCAATTTTAAAGTCAAGTTGCAAACATATTTAGGGACTTAAAACAGAAAAGTTCAAACAAAATAAGATGGGTTTTATAAAAGCAATTTGAAGATGGCTTATAAAGGACTAATTAGTAGAGGAACAGTATAAGAATTTCACTAGGATGTTACACAACAGCAAAAAGTATTATAAATCATAACCTGAGCATACACAGCAGTACCCCCACCTACTTCAACTTTTTGGTCAAGTGTGTGCACAGACCTTCCCACAAATCCTGGCCAAAGCACGCTTCTTAAAACTTTTCTGTCATTCTGTCAAAACCATCTTCTAGTTCATACCAAAATTAAATCAGTTGTAAGAAAAATTTCTATTATTCATTTTATTGCAAGGTGATTTTTCAGGTTCCCTCCCCCAAAATAAATTACCACAGGTAATTCCATATTTTGGAACATTCCAGTCATAGTGAAGTGATGAGAAAGTCTGAACACATCCCTGCAAAGAGGATCATAAAATGGCTGAGCTTATTTTCCTTCACCCATAAAAGGTGCTGCTGACTGCACATCCAGAGCATGCTATTTACTGTCTCATATGAAGGTACACCTATGTGGGTCTGTGAAAACACAATAAAGGACACTCTCACACCTGCTAGGTTCAGCAGAAAGGAGGGAAAAGAGAGAGTTTATTTACAATTGACATGTTTTATAAGATTCTCAACTCCACAAGGGATTGGAGGACGTGTGTCACTTCCTCCTCAATCCCACTGGAGAAAAAAGATGCTCATCAAACTTTCTCTTAGCACAAAAGGAATGAAAAACAGAAAAGACGGTTAAATAAACATTGGCTATTGTTTACATAAAACTGGGTGAAATTTCTCTGACTTCAAGGTTAGAACAGAAGGCTTAGCAAAAACAGGGCAACACCTATGCTTTCTTAGAAAGGCCCCTCTTTTGAGTAAGTCTGCTCTCAGATCTATTAAAATGGTTACACATTAACAGGCTCACAGCGGCCAGATGTGCCCCATCAGGCGCCAGCTGAGGCAGAAAGGTTTAAATGCTGTCCTCCAAATCAAAGCTTCCACAAACAGAATAATTTGACTTTACTCAACTGATACACAGGCTGATGAAGACTGGGAAATTCCTCTACCCTCAAAAAAAAGCTTACCTATGGTTGTAGGCCTTTTGTACAATAACTTGGGATAAATTATTAATCCTCACAAGCAACAACATCTGTTAAAATTAACCTATGTGCACACCAAAGGAAGATTTCAGAGAAGTACATAGGTGTATTATGCTAATGTAAACCACCCAAATATGCCATAGGTGATGACATCATAAAATTATCCAGATTTTTACCTCTGTCCTTTCCCAAAGTTGTTCTCTCCCTTCTCACCAGAGTTACTGAGCTGCACAATCAGAAGAACACTGGAATATTGGTATTTAACTAAGCTGTACCTAGTGATCACAACACTGTCACTTGCACTGCTAAACTGAACAGAGATGAATAATGAAGCACTGAAGAATCTTATTCTCCACATTTACCCAGCTGAGGGAAATCAGGCAGTTATTCCTAAGTCTCCAGTGCAGGGCACAGCATTTCCTAACCTATTTAAAAGCTTTTATTATGCTTGTTCTTTCTGCCCATTTCCTTTTTCTAGGATCATTCTGGGATCCATCCTTTCACCTACTAGCATTGTTTCTCAGCCCAAAGCTTTTGTCATCCTCTTCACGGACATCCTTCTCTCATCCAACAAAAACACTCAAACCTCTTGCCACGGAAGCCAAAAACACCTTCAGAACTTCATGTATATTTTTAGTTGCTGCCAAATCCAGAAGTATGACTACTCTTAAAGAGCATGTCTCTTTCTCATCAATCAGCTGCTGCTTTAGATCAGACCCAAGGCATTCACCGACTATGGAGGAGTAGCATCTTCCACAGGGACATTTTACTTTCCAAACAGGTTGGTGTTCCTTAGCTGTGTTGCTTTGGACATTTATAACATTTAAAGAGCTTCGGTATGATGCCCTGAATTCTTTATCAAATCAAATGTTTACCACTAAATGTTCCCATCTCTCCAAAGAGAAAGAGACATAAGAATCAGCCTCGTGGAGGCTCCTGGCTGTGAGATCAGATGCTGCAAGAGGCTGCGTGGGTATCTCTAACGAGGAAAGCTCCTCTTATCTCAAGTCTCTTTTGTTGCCTCGTGGTTTGTTTCTGTTCATCCAAGAACTGATATCCACTTATAACGTCTGAAGGCTAATAAATCACGGCAACAGTAAAAGAAAATAAACAAAAAGAAAAGAACGAGTCTAAAAACAGGTTAAGGCTGAGACAAGAACCTGTAGGTAACAAGAGTGCTCAAAGACAATATGCTGCAACAGAAACAAATGCTTAGAGAGTTTTTCCCTCCCCTCAGTCAAAAATAAGTATTTGTCATCTGAGACACGATTCCACTAAAAATCAGACCATTACTCAGAGAATTTCGTGATTCCTGTAAGGAAAAAAAGTACGCAAGTCTCATCACGCTGCATTGAAGAAGGGTAGGATTTGTGTGGGGGTGTATATACATACATATTAGATATATTAATATATAATATATCAATATAGAATAGTATGTATTAATGCCAGGAGCAATCAGCTACTCTGAAAGAAACAGATCCTGTACAAAGTACCTGAAGAAATAAGATTTTAATTTCTGAATGGTGGCAGTTCATGTGCTGGCTTGTTTTAATCTCAGAAACAAGTGACAAGAAGCACCAGAAGAAACGCGTGGCCCCGTATTCCTTGGAATCCACATCAACATCTAATTAGAAGACCATCTGTTCACCAAATTTAACCACCCAAGGTAGCTGGTACCTGATCCTTTGATAAGAAGAAAATCCACCAAGTCAATGTCGATAGTGTCTGGTGTGGAAAGCTGCAGCTGTGAAATGCTTCAGGCAGTGAAGGACTCCAGGGCAGTGCCTGCTCCTCCGTGGTGCTGCTCGGGAGAGCACGGGGACACAGAACGGACTGGCCAGGAAAAAAGGCAGCCATACTTAGCTTTGACACAGATAGCAGCCAGGCTTAGTTAATTTTGGACTACCATTTATTACTTGCTTGTTTTTCCAAAGCCAGGCTGTCACCCTGCTTCTCTCTCCAGCCCACTGAAACAGGGGGAGAGGGAGGAGAATGGGAAGAAGCAGGAGAGGGCACCAGTGCAGAAACAGGAATGCACAGCACAGTACAGAACCTGCTTACAACGCAGGTATCAGACAGGAACAGCCACTGAACACAGCATCTTAAAGTGAAATTTATTCTCCACCTCTCTGCTACATCTGCAAAGCATTGAAAAATATCTTTTTACTCGACAGCTGATCTCCATCCCTTCCTTCCTCCCTCAATAAAAAGTGTGTTTTCATTGTGCTACACCTGAAATTCAAAACGTCATCACCCCCTGACCTGATCTTATTTTGCCTGCTTGCAATGAACTGCCCCAGATGGTTAAGAAAACCACACACTGCCTTTAAATTCCTTTTGACGTTGTGGAACCAAATTCTGGAAGAACCTAACTGCCTCCAACCAGTTCCTCACCCTTGTTGGCTTATACTATTAATTTTCCAAACTAGTGCTAACAATCATTAGATTTTAAAAGCAGTCCTTACAGGAGCTGCGTGCACACAGAGCAACAAGGACTACATTTTTCTCTCTGTTTCAAGGGGATTCTGGACCAGCAGCCCTGACCCAGGGAAGAGCAAAAGCAGCCCACTGCTGACACATTTCAATCATTTCAATGGCAACAGGAATAAGAAGTAGTACATAAATTAATTTTAAAACCTTGTATAGAGCTTAACAAACAGCTTAAAAGCAACAAGCAGCAAGCTCTTTAGGTTTACTGATGACTGTACATTACTTGGCATTCCAGTTTACAAACGAAGTTTCTAAAATTAAACTGAAGAAGGCAGTCACATGGCATTTATTCCTGTAACTGTTATACATAAGTTTAACTCCTCTGATTTCTAAAGCAATGATCACTAGAAAAAGCCTTAATGGTGTTCTGTGCCAGTATTTTGCCATCTGATCATGCTCATTTGGGGGAGCACACATGCAATACAAGACTATTTTATGCTTTTGGGGGTATGGGGTTGGGGTTTTTTTTGGGGGGAGGTAGTTTGTTTGGGGTGTTGTGGGTTGTTTTTTCTTTAAAGAATACAATCTCTTCCTAGGGTGAATCCATAATAAGCTTTCTTAATGGAGGTCAACTGATAGAAACTCAGATTATCATGAAATCTCTTCAAATACTGATCTAGATATTGATAGAATACCCTTCCTTTCTTTTCTTT
>VYXC01010644.1:513922-579465 GCA_013397175.1 Platysteira castanea | reverse complement strand
ACATGGGGTGAGCACACACACGGACACGCTGAGCCCCAGCTGTGGCCTCCAGCAGCTCCAGCAGAACCAGGCCTGGGATCCAGCGTCCCGAGGTCCGNTGGGCTCAGCACTGAAAACAAAACTGCCAATAAATAACATTTCTGGGGTTTGAGTGAGGTTTTTGTCCAGCTGTTGGGCTCCACCTGGGCAGATCAGCTGCACATCTGGGGGTGAGCACAGGCCAAGGCCATGCTGATCCTTCACCTGTGGCTTGCACCAGCCCTCAGCAGAGCCACTTTTCCTGGGATCCAGTGTCCTGAGCTCCAGCTGGAGCCAACAACCTGCACCCCACCCCGAGGCAGCACCTCTGTGGCTCAGGCCTCAACGCTCACCTGTAAAAGGCTGCCCATGCCACAGCTGGACAAGTGAAGTGCTGTGGAAAGTGCCAGCTAACAACAGCAATGGCTACGGAACCGAGCTGGGCTCGGCACTAAAAACAAAGCTGCCAACAAGGAACATTTCTGGGATTTATGAGTGGGGTCTTTGTCCAGCTGTTGGGCTCCACCTGGGCAGATCAAGACACAGGAGGGAAGCCTTGCCTGCCCAAGGCCACCTGGCATTGCCGGAATGGCACGTCTGGGAAGAAAGGTGGTCTCCACTAAGGTATTTAAGCTGCAGTCTCAGCCTGGGTAAGGCTAAGGGCATCTCCAGAGTGAGGTACTGCAGCTCCCTGCCTCGGGGACAGCTGGGAAGCACAGCCTCTCCAGACATTCCCGGCAGGCAGGACAGGCCTTTCTGGCTGCTCCTGGCCCGTGGAACAACGCCGGGTGCCTCTGCTCCCTGCAGCCACCAGAAACAGAGCGGAGCCACCAGGGGCCCTGCGGCTGCCCACACCTGCCAGGGCAGATGCTCTGAATGCCACTCTGCCCGCTCACCCCCAGCACCCTGCCCTGCTCCCTGGCAGGCTCAGCCTCCTGTTCTGCTCTCAGCTCACTCTCTTAGATCAGGGATCTCCCAGAGCTAATCTCATCACTGCTAATTACTGCAAACGAGAGCAGAAGAGCTCTGGCACTTGCCCTTCTGCATTACACAGCTGCTAACGGCAGCCCCCGTCCACAGGGAACAATAATGTGTGTCTCCTGCATTTCACAGCACATTTCCTTGGCTCGGTGACCTTAACTGCAGAGACTATCAGAGAGGAGAAGCCTCTACGAGCACAGCTCACGAGTGAATGAAGGAACCTTATCTGCTTTATTCATGTGAGGAGTCTGTCCCAAGATGCTGCCAGAGCCAGCCTCAAAGGGGACGCGGGAAGAAAGAAATTCAGTCTGAATTCACTTTCAGCTTTCAAAGCGTGTGTATTCCGGTGGCTGTGCAAGCTGAAGTGAGAGCCGTGAGGGAAGGGAAAGAAGCATGTACGAGGAAATAAATAGGAGATCCCTGGTATGAAAACTGGCAGCTGGTGGGGGAGGAAGGAATCCTTCTTTCTTGTCCCTTGCTGCAAGATTTTGGTGTCAAGCGGGGAGGGAACAAGTAATTTCTGAGCTGGAAGCCAGGTGAGGTACCTGGCACTGTAAGACCTGCAGACAGGAGTGCATTTAGAGCCTCAGTCAGAGTGGAACAAAAAGCAAAGGTGGGAAAGCCCGGGGAAAGCTTCCCGTGCTCAAGCCCAACCAGATTGTCAGGACATGCTGGAATTCAGCCCTGGAGCTGTGAACTTCCAGGGGAAGATCTCGGCTCCTCTGCCTCCTTGCTGACAGCAGCCTGGGAGAGGAATTGCTGCAGGGGGGAAAAGCTGCACGTCTCCTGGCACAGACACATCCCTCGCCCAGGCAGTGCATGGCGGGCTTTGCTCTTCAGGAGGGGAAGCAAAATCTCTGACAAACTCCTGCTCCTGGCGTGTGCAGCAAGGCCCAGACAAGCACGGAGAACATCCCTGAACAAGATGTCCTGGAAAGGCTGTGGCAGTGCTGACACAGCTCAGGGGTGGCTCTGGCAGGGCACTGCTGCCTCGCTTTGCCGGGGTCTGTGCGGAGCAGGCGCCGGGCTCCTGACAGCCACGGGATTTACCCTGGGGATGGAGCAACCAAAGGCAAACGGCTGGGAAGGGAAAGGAGCTCCAGGGACTCCTCAAAGAAAAACAGACAGGAATTAACAGACAGCCAAGTGGTGGAGAAGGAAGGTGGAAAACCTCAGATCAGCTGGAAATCTCCAGGGTGAGGTGAGGAAGAAGGATGGCTGGGGTTTCTTTGCACGTCGGAGAGCAGGGGAATGTTCCAACCCTAACAAGGCTCCCCACAGGAGAATATTCCAACCCTAACAAGGCTCCCCACAGGGGAAGGCAGCTCCTCATTAGCTCCCTTTCCATGGAAGCTGCCTCCTGATCACACGCCACAGATAAACCGGGGTGCTTTGACTCTGGGAAACACATGGGGTAACAGAGCCCCAGAGAAAACCTGAGCACAGCTGCAGTGACTACAGCCAGGACTAATCCAGAGCTCAGGAGGGGACATGCACAGCATCTCCCCAGCTCACTCACAGCATCTCTCACCCCCTCCCCCTGCTAATCACCCACGTTNAAAACAAAGCTGCCAACAAGGAACATTTCTGGGATTTATGAGTGGGGTCTTTGTCCAGCTGTTGGGCTCCACCTGGGCAGATCAGCTGCACATCTGGGGGTGAGCACAGGCCAAGGCCATGCTGATCCTTCACCTGTGGCTTGCACCAGCCCTCAGCAGAGCCACTTTTCCTGGGATCCAGTGTCCTGAGCTCCAGCTGGAGCCAACAACCTGCACCCCACCCCGAGGCAGCACCTCTGTGGCTCAGGCCTCAACGCTCACCTGTAAAAGGCTGCCCATGCCACAGCTGGACAAGTGAAGTGCTGTGGAAAGTGCCAGCTAACAACAGCAATGGCTACGGAACCGAGCTGGGCTCGGCACTAAAAACAAAGCTGCCAACAAGGAACATTNAAGATGCTGCCAGAGCCAGCCTCAAAGGGGACGCGGGAAGAAAGAAATTCAGTCTGAATTCACTTTCAGCTTTCAAAGCGTGTGTATTCCGGTGGCTGTGCAAGCTGAAGTGAGAGCCGTGAGGGAAGGGAAAGAAGCATGTACGAGGAAATAAATAGGAGATCCCTGGTATGAAAACTGGCAGCTGGTGGGGGAGGAAGCAATCCTTCTTTCTTGTCCCTTGCTGCAAGATTTTGGTGTCAAGCGGGGAGGGAACAAGTAATTTCTGAGCTGGAAGCCAGGTGAGGTACCTGGCACTGTAAGACCTGCAGACAGGAGTGCATTTAGAGCCTCAGTCAGAGTGGAACAAAAAGCAAAGGTGGGAAAGCCCGGGGAAAGCTTCCCGTGCTCAAGCCCAACCAGATTGTCAGGACATGCTGGAATTCAGCCCTGGAGCTGTGAACTTCCAGGGGAAGATCTCGGCTCCTCTGCCTCCTTGCTGACAGCAGCCTGGGAGAGGAATTGCTGCAGGGGGGAAAAGCTGCACGTCTCCTGGCACAGACACATCCCTCGCCCAGGCAGTGCATGGCGGGCTTTGCTCTTCAGGAGGGGAAGCAAAATCTCTGACAAACTCCTGCTCCTGGCGTGTGCAGCAAGGCCCAGACAAGCACGGAGAACATCCCTGAACAAGATGTCCTGGAAAGGCTGTGGCAGTGCTGACACAGCTCAGGGGTGGCTCTGGCAGGGCACTGCTGCCTCGCTTTGCCGGGGTCTGTGCGGAGCAGGCGCCGGGCTCCTGACAGCCACGGGATTTACCCTGGGGATGGAGCAACCAAAGGCAAACGGCTGGGAAGGGAAAGGAGCTCCAGGGACTCCTCAAAGAAAAACAGACAGGAATTAACAGACAGCCAAGTGGTGGAGAAGGAAGGTGGAAAACCTCAGATCAGCTGGAAATCTCCGGGGTGAGGCGAGGAAGAAGGATGGCTGGGGTTTCTTTGCACGTCGGGGAGCAGGGGAATGTTCCAACCCTAACAAGGCTCTCCACAGGGGAAGGCAGCTCCTCATTAGCTCCCTTTCCATGGAAGCTGCCTCCTGATCACACGCCACAGATAAGCCGGGGTGCTTTGACTCTGGGAAACACATGGGGTAACAGAGCCCCAGAGAAAACCTGAGCACAGCTGCAGTGACTACAGCCAGGACTAATCCAGAGCTCAGGAGGGGACATGCACAGCATCTCCCCAGCTCACTCACAGCATCTCTCACCCCCTCCCCCTGCTAATCACCCACGTTCAGCCCCCCCAGCCAGGCCTTACCTCCTCAAAGAGCTCCAGGCTGTAGGTGTTATCATCATCAGCAAAGTAAACAATCCCGGGCTGGCTGTTGTTCTTGTTAAAGGTCTCTCTCAGCCAGCGCAGGGCCAGGTTCCTCTGCATGGTGCCGCGGGGGATGCGGGGGTCCCTCATGTCCCCGCGCAGTTTGTAGTTGCGGGGCGTCTCCACGTTGAGGTGCGTGTAGTTGAGGCCGGTGTCGCGCAGCAGCCGGGTGATGAGCGGCGTGCGGCGCTGGGCATCCTCCACCAGGATCCAGTGCAGGTTGGGCACGTGCAGCAGCGTGTTGGCCAGCCGGGTCAGCTCTGCCTTCTGCACGGGCCGGCTGTAGGTGGGGGTGACCACGTGGATGGTGGGCAGCGTGTCCGACCAGGGCGGTGGGCGCGTGTACACGTACTCTGTCCTCACCACCTCCACAATGTCCCGGTCCGACAGGCAGTATTCCTTGGAGTCCAAGCCTGCAGCGAGATCACGCTGGGAGTCACCACCATCATCTGAGCAAGGGCATGGAGAGAAGAGAAAGCCGCATGGACTCGGGCGTCCGGCACCCCCCGGCTGAGCCGGCGGCCACCAGCGGGTCACGCCCGTGGGTGTGAGGAGAGGAAACGGGCTCGGGAGGAGGCTTTCGTAAATAAGTGCACGGATAAATAAAGGAATCAGGGACAAACACGTGTGAGAAAAGAAGGTTCTGCTGCTAGAAAAGCAGCATGAAAAAACAAGGCCTGACAGCCCAGGACAACTGGGCTGAGTGCTCACAACAAGCAGCTTTAAAAAGTACCCAGAAGAGACAGGATTGTAGAGCAATTGGACGTAGATAAGGAAAATAGCCACATGGACTGATGATCCAACATCCCTGAAGAGCTCCAGCGCTCTGGGCACCATGCTCAGTGGGACAGGACTCGCAGCTCTGCACTCAGCTCTGGAGCCCCTGGATGGGGAGGCAGGGGAATAACTGGTGGAAAACACCAGGCCAGTGAAGATCCCCAGCAGCGTGGTCTGGGCAGGACACTGCAGTGCCCCACTGCTCTCTGACAGGCACAGAGAAGTGGGGAAAGACACATTTCAAACCCAGAAATGGAGAGTGGAAATGAAAGCCTGTAATTGTAGGTTTTTCCTGCAGAGACTTTCCCCTGCCTCTAACTAACCTGCCTCAAAAAGGCCCCTCCTGCCTCTGAACATAACAGCCCCCTCAGGGGTGGGATACTCTGATCCAAAAATATAAAATCCCTGCAAACTGCTCACAATCACCTCAGGGGACACCAGTGTTGACGCTCCTGCCACTTTTCCAGGGTGCAACTTGCACAGTTTCCACTGCAGAGCAGCGGGAATGCCACGGTCTGCAGAGATGAAGGGGGACCCCCACTCAGGATGTGTAAGGCTGCCTCTCCAGTGGGCACAGAACATTTTGAGCCATAGATTTTGCAAAATCAGGTTAACTACCAGGAACTTGAGATGAGAAAGAACAGGAACAGAGAGCCATTAGATCTGTCCCAGCAGGAGACTACCCATGGCTTTTTCATAGCGTGTTATTCTTCCAGCAGCACAGGCTTTGATACCTGAACCAAATGAAGGCCTCATACTCCGTGGCACTGACAGAGAGGGGTGGATATTTGGGGAAGGGAACAGGGTACATGTTGATATCAGCCCCTACATCCTGCAGAGCACCTCAGTGTCACACAGCAGAGCCCTCTGAGAGCAGAGAACGCTGGAATCCGTTCAGAAATCAATCTGCAAAATGCATTGGACACAGACACAAATGCAATTAGCCAGGATGGTGCCCGAGACAGTTTGCAAAGCCCTGCAGGTCAAAGCCTCAGCTGTAAGCCCTGGCACGGGGAAGCTCTGCTGTTCTGGGCACCTCCAGGTGCACATCTCTCAGCCCCTGTTAGCGGAGCATCTCAGAAACGCTTCACAAGAACAAAATGATTCCTCTCGAGAGCTTTCAGGTCGGTCTCTGCCACCACTCACTTTCCACTGGGGGCTTTGAGAAGCAGAGAAGTGTCTTATCAAGGTCATTGGGAGTTCTTGTCTGAGTCATTGGAGCAGTCTCTGTGCTGTAACTGCAGTGGCCATTCACAGAAAACAGCTTTTAGGGCAGTGACACAAACTGCTGTACAGACAGGCCGCGTGTTTTCCGTCATCTTTAAAGTCCTGTTCTAGAGCCCAGTAGATCCCTCACCCTCTGAAACCCTGCCCACCTTCCAGAAGGGATCAGAGTTGTTTTTCCCTGCCCAAAGCCTCAGGGGTGGCTGTCAGGAGAAAGGGAAGGCTGCTCAGGACAGACTACAACTCAAGCTGCACATCAGAGTGTCCAGCAAAGGGATAAGCTGCTGTGGAGGATGGGGACAAACACTAAAAGGGGAGAGAATTCCTCACAGAAAGGGACCAGAGAGGATGAGAGGGCCCTGAAAATGAGCTGGCCTTCTTCCCCCAGACCAGCCCGCTCGCAGCAGAAGGGCAGAACCAAGAAGGAAGGTGGCAGAAAGCAGCGTGGCTTCTTCCAGCCCCCCAGAGCCCTCACAGCCCTCAGATATTGCTGCTGTGCCAAGAACAGGACCAAGCTGGGATGCTTCCAGCCAAAAGAATTTCCTGCAGCTCCCTGATTTGGGCCAGGGCTGTATTTACTGCAGTGTGTGACTGGCAGTGTGGAAGCCAACTTCTCATAGCTTTGGAGCTCCCCCACGCAGGTGAGATCTGGCTCCTGCCTTCTCCTTCAAGTGCAAGAGCACTGCTTCCTGCCCTCCTTAAAAAGTGCTCTCAGCCTCACGTCTACCAGAGCAGCTGCCTCGAGTGGCAGCTTTGTTTCCTCTGCTCTCTTTTGCAGCTTTCCTGCTGGAATAACTCTGTGTGCAGAGTGCTGCAAAGGCCAGCAGGGAGGGAATCCTCTCTCAGGGAACAAAGACAAGCAGCACTCTGGATTTAGGCCATAAAGAGCTCTCCAAGTGCAGCAAGCACACCCCATGACTTGGAGTTTGATGCCTCTGAAGGATCCCTACGAGCACTGGGCTGCTCCTACAGCAGAGGTGGGGAGGCTCCTGCATGGGCATGGTCTGGGAGCTGAGATGAGCATGGCTGCCATGGAGAAATGAAATGAGAGAGGAGATGAGGGCGAAGGGGGGATGCACGGGCTCGGCATGGGCTGGTTTTGGTTTCTCTCACCCTTGTGCACTGCGAGCAGTGGAGCAATGGTGCTCTGGTGCCACACGGTGATTAGCAGTGTCCAGGGCAGAACTATCAGCACGATAGCCAGGATGTCTCGTCTCTTCGGCATCTCCAAGACTGACTGGGCCCACAGCTCCTCATTACCTGACAGTGAAAACCCCAGAGACAGAACAGCAGAGCACATGGAGAACGGAAATAAATGGGCAGGAAGGAGCGAGGACAGAGAGCGAGAACGCGAGAGAGGCAGAGAGCAGCGAAGGCGACACGACTCGTGGGTCTTACCAGTGCTTACAACCCACCCATTGCAGAAGCAGGTTTGCAGGGGCCTCGGCTGCTGAGCCCAGGAGCAGGAGGGCACTTCTGCAGGGCACTGCTGGAGCTGCCAGCGGGAACCTCAGGGACTCATGTGGAAGGAAACCTGCAACACAGGGCAAAGGTGAGTAGGCAGAGAAAGCACCAGAGTTCCCAAATCCTCCTGGAGGAGAACAAACCCCACCAAGGCAGTGAGCAGCAGCAGTGTCCCACCTCTCCAGGGAGATGCCTCCTGGCTGCCCAGGGCCTTGCTTCCCCCTGGTCAAGCAAGTCCCTCTTGCCAGCCGAGCAAAAGCTGCTCGGTGCTGCAGTGTCTGAGCCATCCCAGAGGAAAAGAACCTTTTCCACGAGCCAGCCAAGCCCATGGAGGGAACCATGACCACACCACTGCCTGACACATCCTCTCCCTTGGATGGGCAGAGCTCTCAGGGTGGCTGCTCCTGGGCCATAGAAACGTGATCCCATGTTTTCCCCACCAGCATCCCCCAGCTCAGCCCATCCTGCCGGCAGCTCCAGCACAGCCAGTTTCAGCTCAGGCTTCCAGCAGCCTGCTCAGGTTCACTCCCTCTCGGAGGTGCTGTGCCTGGAGTGTATTAAAGTGCCACAACGGCTTAGTTTGATGCGACACGAGCGCATACAAGATTTAAGCAGACTGCGCTTTGCCCGAGCGCCCCGGCGAGCAAAGCGCAGCACTTAGCGGGGCTGCCACGCCGGGTGGGCAGTTTGCAAACACGGGTAGCAGTTTAGTAGCTGCTCCCGTGTGGGGGAACGCATTAGAGGCTGCTAAAAGGGCTGCAGTGCAGGCAGGGAGAGCCCAGGGATGCTGCAGAGGGAGCAGGATGCTCTGGGAAAAGCATTGCTCTGGCACTGCCGGTGATCTGGGAATTATCAGATCCCCTCCTTAAATCAGAGGGAGCAGGATGCTCTGGGAAAAGCATTGCTCTGGCACTGCCGGTGATCTGGGAATTATCAGATCCCCTCCTTAAATCACAGGGAGCTCCTCGAGCCTGGGCTCTTGGTGCCACGCTACTTGGGCAAATGTTTTCTCAGAGCTGGCTTTTTTCTTGGTTGCATGGGGCAGGCATGGAGAATTCCAGGTTCAGATCCCTGACTGGGCCAAATTGGATGGATCTGAATTTCCTTGGCTGCTGGGCTGTACAGCCAGCCCCTGGCACGGAGCCCACTTGGAGTGAAATGGCTCCAAGAACCGACAGGTTTTTCCTCTAAAGGAATCTTGCAGTCAAGCGATATTCTAGTGGCTGGACAGAACCTGGTTCTTCCAAATTAGCACTTCAACCACAGAGGTATTCATTTACCAGGGAAAACAAGAGGTAGGGAGGACATAGGTTGGGTTTTGTCCTTAAAAGGGACATGTAAATGTTCCTCAACTAAAGTTTCAGTGATACATTTTTTTTTTCCACACATACAAAACTCAAACTCGTAGGAAATTTCCAGCCAACTCTAGCTAACAGCCAGTTCCCCAGTCAGAGCTCTCTCCTTTTTTTTCAGAACTGGTGAAAGCAGCCTCATTCAGACAAAATAAACCAGGGAGGAAGAGGAGGAATTATTCCAGCAAGCATCAGCCTTCGGCTGCATCCCTGTCCAGCTCTCGGAGCCAGAGAAATCCCGCTGGCCTCGCTCTGCCAGAGCACAGTGCCCTCAGGAAAGAGCATCTGGCCTCATCCCTGCTGTCCCTGTGGTCACTGACCGTGCCTCAACAGAGGACACGGAGCGTTGGCATCCTTTGAATCCTCGGATAAAGCTGGAACACGTCCCTTGAGCATCCCCGGCAGGGCAGGGCCATAGGGGGCAGCTGGAAAGCCTGAACGCCTTCCCGGCAAAGTGCCCTCCCCAGAAATGCACCAAGGAGAAGATTCTGCTGCTGGAGAGGGGGTGGGAGCAAATGGCAGCCTAAAAAGCCACTCAGAGCCCATTCACAGCCCCTGGCAAGCTGCCACAGTGGGCTGGCATCACCAAACGCCCTGTTTGCCACAGGCAGCTTCCTCCAGACACAGTGCCCCTACCTTAAAGCTGCCTTTTCCCAGCCTCCTGCCCATCCAGGCTCCATTCATCCTCCTCCCATGGGACTGGCTGGGCTTGGCATGATGGAAAACACCTTTGGGCTGGGGTGCTGCTCTGCCTTCCAACCCCTCAGCAGCGGGGAGAAGGAGCAGGCTCCAGCGATTCGTGCACTGCTCTCTCCAGCATCGATTCTGTTTCCTTTGCTCCGGAGCATCCAGCAGCTCCCTGGTCACTCAGCTGTCACTGTGGAGCTCCAGCTGGGCCAGCACAGCCCACTCGTGGGCCAGCAGAGAGAGCTGCCTGGCACAGGGAATGTCCCCTTCCCTTCCCTTCCCTTCCCAGTCCCCCCGGAGCTGGCTGAGCTCTGCTCGCACCATCGGCGCTTCGGGGCCGCAGATGTGACTTGGGTGCAGTGGCTGCAATCAATGTCCCCAAAGGGTCACGACCCCAGGGTGGGTGCCAGACGGCGATGGGTGATGGGAGGGACGTGGAGCCAGAGCCTGACCCCAGCTCTGGCCATGCTCTGCACCCCGAGCTGCCTGGCAGCACCCACAGAGCACCACGGGCTCTGCTCTGCAGCGAAGGCTTTTCCTCGCTGCCGGGTCCTGAAGGGATTTGCTTTTATGGATGACCCTGCCCGAAGGACATGGTGAGAATTCCTTTGGGGCTGCTGCGAGCACCGTGAAATTTCCATCCAGAGTATTTCAAGCTTCCCTCTCCAACACCCTGATGCCACCTGGGGCCTCGGTGCGAGGTGACACCGGCTCTCAGTGTCACAAAGCCACGCTCCCCGCTCTCACCACGTGCCAAAGCTGCCAAAGGTGAAATCCATTTCCTCCCGTGAACAACATCAGCCAGGAATTACATGGGAGCCTGTGATTTTACACTGCTGGTGAGAGGAGTCACAGCTTCGCAGCCCGAGACAGAGAGCTTGCCCTAAATCCCCAAATTCCCTTGTTGCCCAAGCTGGGCGATGCTTTTTTTTTGCTGTTTGTGGCACGAGACAACAACTGGTCTGGGAAAAATGATTCTCCTCTTCAAGGCCTTCACTCCACCCCTGCCCCATCGTAGCACCACTCTCCTTTTCCCACTGACAGTGTTCGAGACAAAACCTGCTTTGTTCAGATTGTTGGATTTAAACTTCTGCTGTCTCCTCTTCCCCAGGGAAATGAAGGAGGAACAAATTTAAACATCAATTTAAACGATCAAACTCTATTTTCCACTGCAGAAAGTATCCTGCTTTTTTTTTTTTGCACTTTTGAAAAGTGAGGTGAAAGACACAAATCACTGGCTGAAATGTGATTTTGGGGTTGAAGTACTCCTGAAACAAAGGAGTTCTGCACGGTTTTGGGAACAATCAGGTGCCACATGATCCCCATCCTCCGGCAGAGGGCAATGGTGTCGAGGAATGACAATATGGAAAGGGCACTGATCTAATGAAAAAGCTTTAATAAATCCTGGAGCCACGTGTTAGTAACTCGCTGGATTATTAAACACTGAAGGTTCTTTTTTTAAATCAAGTTAATTGGCATCAGCTCTGACACTTGCCATAGGAACGACTGATTTGATCTGCAGCCTTTATAGTCAGTTTTACCTTCATTCCTCCTTTGGGGCTGCTCAGCCCCAGTGTCATTAATCCTTGGTTTGCCCACATTGAAGAGAAGTGATTTAGGAAATGTTAAACTAAAGAATGGCTTGATTTGAATTTGCACCTATACATCTTACTGGAGTAAAAACATTGTCTAGATGTAAAAAACCACACTCAAAAACCCCCCAAACAAACATAGCAAACACTTTGTTGTGCTCCAAACCAGCCAAGAAATAAGAAACAAACGCTGCCAAAACCTGCAACGAAAGCTTTACAAAGAAAATAAACACTCACACTTCAGGATATTCTCACCAAAAGCTTTTCCCTGGATATTCTCACCAAAAGCTTTTCCCTCCAGGCAAAGTATCCCCTAAATCTCAGCCCAGGGTTCCTTTCACTTTTGCAACAGCAGCTGGGCCTGACCCCTGCTGAAAAGCGATGCTGGAGTGGCACAAGGCAGAGCTGGTCCCTCTGCTCTGCCCACCTCGACCCACAACCCCCGTGACCCCAAAACCCCTCTGAATTCACCCCCAAGCTCAGTCTGGCACAGAAATGAGCTGCAGGGAGGTGAGTGCAGGGATGTCCTGCCCACTTCCCAGAGGGGGAAACTGAGGCACGGGGTGGTCACAGCACAGCAAGGGCTGGGGACAAGGGGCCAGGTTGGATGGGCTTGGGAGCAGCCTGGGATAGAGGAAGGTGTCCCTGCCCGTGGAAGGAGGTGGAACGTTATGGGCTTTAAGGTCCCTTCAACCCAAATAATTCTGGAATTCCGGGATTCTGGAGCAATTCTGAGCTCCAGGAACTCCCTGCTCCTTTCCACACTGCTGGGCAGGGGATGGGCACTCCAAGGCTCTGTCTGAGATTTTTGGTGTTTGGCAGACCAGGCTTGTAAAGCACAGGCTAAAAATAAAGGTAGCAATAAAAGCCTCTTGCTCGTTAATTACTCTGTAAGTCATTACTGCCTAAAAACCCCATAACTTTAATGGGGGCTATTATAAGTATAGTAGCAAAACTGTGGAGCTAATTACTGTTTAGTTATTAAGCAGAACACAGCCAGACCTGAGTAATGAGCACACAGAATTGCTGCTTCTTGGAGGGTTTAACCAGGGCTGGTGTTTCCAAGCTCAGATTCTCCCGATCCAGGGGACAAAAGGGCAGAGGATTTTCAGGCCAGCCCTCCCAGAGCTGCGAGGGGGAATGGCCATCCCTGAGCTGATCTGTGCAGCACAAACCTCGGACTGCAGGTCAGCAAAGGCAGGGAGAATGAGCAGAAATGTTTCAGGTCTCCAGTAGAATTCTTCCAGCTACAGGAGACCCGGATTCATCCATGGGAATCCAAACTGCGGAGCCAGTGCTGCGATGGAGGGCGAGCATTTGCATCCTCTCTTCACCCAGTATTTGTTTCCTTCTTTTAAAGATTAAAATAATTCCTATGGCCAGAAATACAGAAATAATGCATTCTTCCTTTTATTTATTTTTTTTTTTTAATTTCAGAAATTCAGAAATACTGGGAAAGCCAGATAAGGAAGCTCAGTTTCAGGAGGTTGTTTTTTCACTCAGTATTTTCTCCAGCTTCACCTACAAACCACAGTCACTGCACTTGCCTGGGCTACAGAGCCATTCCTGGTGTTGTCCAAATGCCACAGAAACCGAGGCACAAAATTTCCCTGACCTTGCAGCAGCTGAGGCAAAACCTGACTCACTCTTCTTCCTCCCAGCCTGAGCTCCGTTGCCACAAATGGGATCAAGAACACAGATTATCTCCCAGAAAAAAAATATAATGTTAACCAAACTTCTCAGAACAACAGTCAAATTTTAAAGCAAGCATGAGAAAAGTGGATCAAGGGAGCTCAACACAAGCACAATTAGCTGCTGGAACTTATTGCCACAGGATACTGAGAAGAACAAGAACTTAACAGGATTCACAAAAGGATTAGTTGTGTATGTGAATAAACTGCATATCCAGAATTAGAATGAACCACCCACCAGTTTGGAAAACATATAAACCCTTGAGTTTCAGAGCTTCAGCCAAGTTTTAACAAGCATCAGAAACTTTCTCTTCTCCAGATTAATCCCCCTCGGTGGTGGAATCAGGACAGGAGGTGTGGTGGCACTGCTCTCACACTGTGACACTGCCTGGTCTGGAGATTTCACTGCTTCCAACAGCAAGGAACAACTCCTGGGGAAGCTTGAAAAGATTGGATTCACGGTCCTAAATGTGTTTGCTTTCCCTACAGGTCCTCACACTGCAGCATCACCACAGTGCCCAGATGCTGATTTCCCCCTAACTCCAGGCACTGCACTTCCTTTCCTTGCTCCAAAGACACAGAGGGATCTTTTCCAAGGCTGGGGAAGGCAGAAACCCTTTTATTAAGTGATTTTGGAAAGGGCTGAGCCTGGGCTTTGCAATCTTCTTGTGCTAAGCAAAGCAGGAGCAAAAGATGTCACACACTTGGCACCAGCAGCAGCGAGGCTGCCGTGGGCCCTGGATGCCAGGAGAGCCTCACCAGGGAATGTCACCAGTTATTGGAGCCCTTTCTGCTTCCAGAGGGTGCTCGGCTCTGCCAGGACTGGCAGCACTCTCTCCAGCCAGGAAAGCTGTGCCTTGACTCAGGTCTGGGATGGGAAAGCCTCTCCAGCACCCAATCCTCCTTGATAAACTGCTGCACTTCACACATGGTTTTTAAAAAGCCTCTCCTCCGAGATGAAAAGCTGTTTGACTTACAGCCCACTGCCAAAACACAGAGGCAACTGGGAGCTGCTTTTCTTCGGGAAAAGTTGGTGGATTCTCGTTAAGGTTGCTTGGGGGTGAATGCTGGGAGAAAGCTCCAATAATTAACTCATTTAAGGGTTTCTCCATCGAGTCTCCTCATCTGGTGACACAACACAGCTGTCCCCTCTGCTCAGCTCAGACCACATCAGCACTGCCAGCATCAGACACATTCCCAGGCTCTCTATTTCCACCTCTGTGGCCTACACTGCACTGAGTATTTTGTGCACCGCTGACTCCCGTGGATCTGAAAAAGTGACATTAACAAAGGATGACCCAATTTCAACGTGATCGGGCTAAATTCCACAGCTTCATAATAGGCTTTGCATATGCTTTGTCCGAGGGGTTTGAAGGCACGTGCTGCATGTGACACCTCCTGGGAAGAGGTGGCAGGTCAGAATGACCAACCTCACTTTTCCAGAGGAAAAGCCTCACCTTGCCAACCTGCAGGCCAGCAAACTGCATTTTTCCGGGATGTGCAAGGCTGAATCATGGAGCCAAATGTGTCAAGGCTTCCTCTGGACATTCCTTTCTCCCTCTACCCAAGGAAGCCTAATGAGCCAAACCAGTACAACACCAGAGAACGATAAAAGGAGAGACTGTGGTGCTTGCTGATGCTGGAGCAAGGATTACATCACTGCCACAGCTTCTGCTGGTGATGGCTGAGAAGCTTTTATACCCTGTCTGAATTAACGGGGAAGGATTCTGTGGGTGCATGTGGAGCCCTGGGCTGACAGACACGCTGGCAAGTTCACAAATCCAACCATCGAATGGGAGGAGCTGTGCCCAGCAAGCCACGAGGCCTCATTGTATCTCCCAAAGCTCTCAGTTCCAGACCTGGAGGTGAGACTGCTCTCGTCCCACACGCAGTGCCAGGGGGCACAGCAGGGCAGGGCACTCACCTTTGGCACCACCTGGGAGCAGCTCAGCAGCCCCACACCCGAGACACGGCTCCACAGCCATCAGCAGTCACTTCTAATTAAAGAGTTCTTCCCTACCCCTGGAAGAAAATAAATCCTGCTCTATTTAAAAAGAGTTATTAATAACCTGATTCTAACGTATAAAAGAAAAGGGGAAAAAGAAGCTCGCAGGGCTGTGAGCAGGTTCGCCCTCTGCCACTGCAGAAAGCCACCACCGGGCTCTTGAAACACCTCAAAAAGGGACTTAGCTTATAAAAACATGATTGTTCTCTTTTCAGTAGCAAACATCAAATATCTTAAAGGTGTTGTTTTTTTTTTTTTTTTTGAAAAAACATGAAGGCATCCAAATTCTCCATCACTTTTGGAAACAGCAGCTGCTGGAGGCACAAGTCCCTGAAGACAGAGCTGAAGCAGAAACTGCTTTGCAGGAGCTGCTGGACATTGTGCCATGTCCAGGCTGGGAGATGCTCCAGACAGGCAGCCAGGGAGCACAGGGAGGCTGTTCCTGCCTGGGGGAGGCAGAGTGCTCCAGGCAATGCTGTGAATTCCCACCCGGCATCTCCTTCCTGCTGCTCCCAACGCGTGCTGCTCACGAGCTGGGGGAGCCTGGAAGGAGCTGCTTTGTATTTCAGAAGCACCCAGAGCAGCCACCGAGGGAATTTGAACCGAGGAGTGTCTGGGCTGTAAATTCATGTCTAAATTTCTGCCTTATTCCAAATACCAGGACTCCCAGGTTAACTGGTGCACCCTGAGCCAGACCCTTGTTCCCTTCTGACCCAGCAACAGCACAGCCCAGCCCAGCACTGCAGGCACGGATTTATGGCACAGCAGTGCCAGTCCCAGGAGGATTTCCTGCAGGATTTCGTTCCTGTGGCCTTTCAGGCCAGGCCTAGCAAAGCTCAGAGTGGCACTCATGGTCAGGAAATCAGCCACAAGCTGATTTCACTAGAATGTTCCCAGCTCCCATCCCTGTCAGACGGCTCCTTTCAAGGGCACAAACCCTGATCCCCGCTCAGCGCTGGGTGCCCAAACAGGGCCCAGAGCCTGTGACCTCTGCAGGAGTCACTAATGGGACTGAGGAATTAACATTGATCCTTTGATGCCATAGCGTGGGAAGGGAAGCCGGGGGGTGGAATTTGGGATGATTAGGCAGATGCCCAACCATAATTCAGCAGCTTGCAACGCAATCAGTCGGAGCTCGCAGCCCTGCAGCCCATTAGTGCAGCCACAAACCTGCACACCCTGCTTGGAAGCAGCAAGGGCACTTCTAAATTGTCTCCCTCGGATTTTCGGTCCCTGCCGAAGTTCTGACCCTGCTGGGCCTGCTCAAAGGAGCACGCAGGGCTTCCCGTGGTGCTTTCAATCCTCCTTCCCTCCCCAGCTCCCTCCCCAGGGAACACGAAGGCTTCTGCCTGCCTGGGAACCTTTGACATGTCAGGATAACCTGGCCCATCTTCCATTTGAGAGGTATTTGGCAGGGAACCATTCCTTCTCCTCTACCAGCATAAAAACCCCATATGCCAACCCAATAAACCCGGAGCTATTCCAGCATTGCCCGAGGAAACGGGGTTTGGCTCTTAGAGGGAAAGGCACAGGATAAATGTACCAGTTTGTCCAGTTTCCAACCCCAGCCTGGTTCTGACTCAGGCTTCCCTGTGGCTGGGTTATTTTGGCTCACCTCACCTCAGCCTGCTCTGGAGGTGAGATGGAAATAGCTGCCCACTTTGGCCAGGAATCACAAGGCTCGTGGAGCTCGGAGGCTGAACACAGCGATGGCACAGGCGCCGATGCCTGAGGTGCTGGCAGAGCCCAGCTCTCACCAATCCCATGGCCTGGAAAAGGTAACTTCTCTTAATTTTAGCATCACTCAAGGTTCAAGCCCATCCAGATCTTCTGAATGAGAAACGGAGGAGCCAAGTCAGAGTGAAGCTGACAGTTTCACAGCTCCAAAATCAGTGAGCACGAGGTTGTCACAGGAAGAAAAGCACCTACAAGATCTGTCCCCCCTGCCAGCATCACTCCCCAGCCCCTGCCCTTCCCAGGAGCATCCTCAGCCCTTGGAAAAGCTTGTCCTGCTTGGCCAAGCACCATCCTGCCACCAACCACTCCCTGTGGTGCACAGATCAGCAGGAGGGAACTCTGATCTACAGGTGGCTGAGGGCACACGCCCCTCATCTGACACAGCCGGAGCTGCAGACGTGCCCGAGGGACACCCAGACTCCCCTGAAGAATTTTACTTGCAAGGTGAGGTGCCAGACGAGCCCTCGGGGAGCTCTGAGGAACTGGAAGGGTTTGCAAGGGCTGCTCTAAGAATACTGTAATCACGCAGCAATTATGGCACATCTCAAATCAACCAGGCAAATTGCAGCGTTATTATTACGGCTGTCACCAGCCTCGCCTGGCAGAGATCAGGCCGTGCCCTGCCCAGGGAGGCAGCAGGGTTAGGGAACATCCAGCACAGCCCCACCAACACTCCCTTCAGGCCTGCCCGACCCACACCCTGCCAGCCTGGCAGCTTCCTCCTTCCTAGGACCACATCTGCACTCTCCTCAGCTGCATCTCAAGGTACCACACTTGATTAGTCAGGTTGGTTTTACCTTTTTTTTTGTAATTAAACAACTGTCTTCAAGCACAAGAGCAGCCCTTGTGATTTGATTGGAACTGTCAGTCTTTCAAATGTCATTCCTACAGATGACTAATCTTTAAAAACATGAGTTACTAAACTCATTGACTCAGTTGATAATGAGCCAGAGCAGAAATGATGGCTGAGACAGAGAGGGAGGAATCAGGTCTGCCTGAGCTCTGAAGGTGCTGCATGAGGCCACCGTGCAGCTCGAGGGACTGGGGCTTCCTGGGAAATGCCAAGAGCAGGCTGTGGAAAGGGGAATGTGGCACTTTAGTGAGGACATCTGGACCCCCCTGGTCCTCCCAGTCGTTGTTATGCTGACAAAACAGAGGATTTTCTGTCTCAGTCTCTCTGAGTGTGCTGGTTCTGAGTAGTCCCATATCCACCCAGTGTAGCACAGCTTTGGGAAGCATCCCAAGCTCTACAAGCTGCAAGTGCCCCACAGCACGAGCAGCAGAGAGGGGCACATGCTGATCCCATCCCAAATGTGGATTCCTCCCTACTCCTCAGGCCCTGTCCCCACCCTGGGGTCCTGGTGCTGCAGAGTTCCCTCTCTGCTCTGTACCAGGATAACTCAGGCTCTCAGTGAGTTATGAACTCCAGCAGCCTCTTGCCTTCAGAGCCTTCTGGAACGACACAGCCAGGGCTGCAGGCAGGGCAGGGACACTGCTGGCAGCGTTAGCAAAAGACAAACGGGAGGAGGAAGGAGGTGCAGGTGTGGGGGGACAGCTTCAGAGGATTGCAGCAAACCCTCTGCCACCAGCGGCTCCGCAGCTGACAAATTCCCCAAAGCCCAGGGACAGCGGCAGGGACAGAGCTCAGGTGTCCCTGCTCCCCTTCCACAGTGCCCTGCTAGTGCAAAACCCCACAAACACCCAGCAGCAACAGATTTACGGTGTGCAACCTTTCCCTGAGCCCAGCACCTGGCAGTAATTCCTGCATCCTCTCAGTGCCATGGCAAGTTACTCCTCCATGAAGGGCAGAAATTGGCAGCTCCCCTTCCCCCCCTCCTTTGGGCTTTATTTATAGAAAGGCACTTTTTATCGTCATTTTTCCTCTTTCCTGAGGCCAGCCTGCCAGGCTGGAGGCAGGGACAGAACCTACACCTCCAGGATCCAGGCAGATCCCCTGTGCTGCCAAGGGATTCATCTCAGAGTGGTTTTATTCAGCTATGCCTGCCAGGCCCCTTCACAGTGCTCCTCTCTGAACTCTGGCTGCTTGCACTTGGGAGAATTTCAGAGCTAAAGGAACTATTAACTCAAGAGTAACTAACTCCGAGGGAGACGAGGCTTCAAAAGGGCCACCCAAGAGTGAGCTGAGCTCTCACCACGCTGCCTCCCAGGCTCAGACACAGCTGTCCTTTACCACGCAGATTCCAACCCAGCTTTTTCACACTCCCCATTTTAGCACGCCCAGTTTTTTCCCCACTGAAAATCATGCCAGAAACAATGCTCCTCGACCTGACAAACAGAAGCAAACACTTCCAAAGCCTCGCAGAAGGTCGTTCCAGGAGCTGCACAGCCTGGGAAGATGAACATGTCCGAGTCACGCCTGGTGAGCGTGCCGCTATTATAAGGAAGACACTGGAAGAATTATTCATCAGCAGTGACTTCTGTGGCTCTAATCTCCATAACCAGCTGCCGTTCATCCCAGTGGATCACAGCCCATCTCAATAAACCCCTGGCTGTCCCTGCAAGCCCACATCACACGGCCACAGCAGCCTCTCCTGGAGCTCTGCATCCCTGCAGCCTCCGCGGGAGCCGGGGATGGCAGGAGGGAATATTCCTGCATCTCCAGGGCTGTAGGGAGCAGGCTGACACAGAGTGCCATAAACTGGCTGGCAGCCTTTCAAGGGTGGCAGACTTGTGCCAGATTATCCTTCTCTCTCTCCCAAATTAGAAGCAGAACGTGCCACTAGAACGTCAGGTGAAGGCTGTCTCTCAAGGGAGAGAGAGGCTGCCTCTCAAAGCATCCTGCTGATCCAAGCACAGCCAGTGCCTCCCAAAAATCCCCACAGCTCTCAGGTCGGCCTCTGCGCTGTCCCAAACCTGCCCTGGCAGGCACGTCCTGGGTTGCTGACCTGCAGCATAAACTGTGCTGGGATTTAATCCCAGCACCTCTGATTTAAACACGGTTCTCATCCCATGGACACAGCCACAGGAAGCCCCTCTTGGAGGCAGAGAAATGGCATCATTACAAACATTCACCTTCCCCAGCCCCAGAGCCTGAGCTGGGCAGTGCTGTATTGCACTAATATATAACATATTTTTATATAAATATATACTTATTTACTCCTCCTGACCGTCGGACACACAACAAGACCAGCCAGGCCCCCTCTGTGCCTCAGTCACACGTGTTTACATCCAAACATCACCTCTGCTGGTTTTCCAGCCCCCAGCCAGCTCCCAGTTCAGCCCAGGACTGCCTCACTCCCTGTGTCTCCCTCTCTCCCTCCTCCAGACACCCAGCCCCCTCGCAGCTCTGCCTCTCAGCAGCCATCACGTGCATCTATTATTCAGGAGAAATATCAAGTTATTCATGAGCCGAAATAGGCTCCAGGTACTGCACCCAGCCTGACAAAATCCCGGCTCTGTTCCCAGCCTGGACTCAGGGAGAGCAGAGAGGATCTGCCCTGGCTTGGATCCCTCCTGAGGGGTTTGTGGCTTTGCCCTGTGAGGGACAGGAGCAGCAGCCCCTGCCAGCCTCTCCCTCATCTTCAGCCTCCTGTACCTCGCTGGTGGCCACGGCTCGGGGTCCCCCACCTCCTGCACATCCACAGACTCCAGCCCTTCCCTTGGGCTGGAGTTACAGCTCCCCACAAGCACAGGGGGCTGGCAGGGCCAGGAGGGCACGGGCAGGGACGTGGTGCCCACAGCAGGACAGTGACTTCAATCACAGACAGGGAGCACCCAGCCACAGCGCCACAAACCAGCTCCCGCTTCCCTCCTTCCTCCCAGCCTGAATCCAGATGTGCTGGGGAGGACTTAATCCAGTTAATCCCTGCTCTGGGTTGGACCATGGCCCCTGCAGCCAGTGAAACACTGTGGATGATTTCTCTCTGCTTTGCCCCTCATCCACACACGCAGAGGATCCTTCCAGGAGTGCTGTGCTGATGACACGGCCTGGGCAGGAGAGGAGGAGCAGGATGGAACATGCAGGCTCCATGAGCACACACAGCCCTCCTGAAAATGAGCAAAACCCAGTGCAGACTGCAGAAAAGGCCCCAAATCCTGCACTGGAGCACCCCAAAATGCTGCAGCACTCTGATGCGCTTCTGTTGTGCAAGGAAGGGCTGAAGGCCTCGGGGAAGTGCTTCCACAGGACCAATTCCTACCATAGGACTAATTCCTACCACAGGGTGGCCTTTACTTTTATGGATGGATGAGGCTGACAGGAGCTGAAGCTGCAGAAAGCTCACTTGGATGCACTGGTCCCAGCACAGTTCCAGGTTTATTTTCTGAGTCACAGTCTCTGGGATTCAGATGGAAAAACCATAAGAGATCACCCGGCCTGTGAGGCCAGAGCAGTGTCACTCCCCAGCCTTTGCTTTTGCTCATTCCCTAAAAAGCAGGACCCCCCCAAGGACTTTTCCCAGCCAGAGCAGTCCTGGCCCTCACAGAGCCACGTCTGAGAAGAGAAATTCACCAGGACACGTTTCTTCTTTAGCTGTAGGAGCTGCTGAGCAGATGGAAAACACAAAGGGTGAAATCCAAGGAGTTCAGCCACAACTCCAAGGTGGGATTTTATAGCCAGGTCCAGGGGGAGGTGACCCAGGCACCCACACAGGCTCAAGCAGCCCCACTCCCTCACAGCAGCACACAACAGCATCCCAGCCCTTGCTTGGGCCACCAGGACAAGAGTTTGGACTATGCAAACTCCAACTGACCCAAAGTGAGATCCCTGTCCCCCTGATGGCGACAGGAGTGATGCTTTTTATTCACTGAGAGCCAGAGCGGGCCCCAAATCACGCTGGCTTTATGTTATGATAATGCTGGAAGTATTATAAATGCTCTGTGTGCCAGACAAATCCTGGAGCAGGCTTTCAAATCCCCTCAAAATCCCCTCTTGCGGCTCTACATCCATCCATTCATGAAATCCAGAGCAGAGCCTCAGCATCCATCCTTCTGCTCCGAGGCTCTTTCCAGCTGAATGGAAGGTGAGGCAGGCTCCAGCTATTTCTCCTGGATTAGCCTTTTTTTTTCGCCTTTCAGGTGCCAAATCTGCAGAGGAGCCTGCAGGGCATTGAGGAATGATGTCCACCAAAGCAGCTGAGACAAATCCCACAGCCCTTTCTCCTGTCAGAGAGTGAATTTTGCCTCATTCCCCTGCTCCCTGCAGGGCCATAGGAGCAGGGAGGTCCCCACAGCAGAGCTCGCTGTCTTTATTCCATTTGCAAACAACGGGGACAGTTTATTTGGTCTATTTTTGGGGAATTCCTTTAGATCAGATGAGCTGCGCCCTGGAAATTCCTATTTTTTTTTTTTTTACAGCTGAGCCTACACCCCAATTTTCAGAACACTAAAGCAAAGGGGGTGAGCAGACTTCTCCCCCTGAGCCACAGCTTTCAATTCCCTCTCCGCTGCTCCTAAAGAAGAGCACAAAAATCCCTATACAGAAGCTTAGCTCTTGTCCTGGCTTTAGGAAAACAGCTCAGACCCAGGCAGGAGGGGGATCTCAAGCATTTCCTATTTATTCTGCTGTCACAGCCAGGCATATCGTGTTGTGTTGCCCATGGCTCACGGGGAGAGCAGAGCTGGAGGGATTTCTGAGGCACTGCTGCAGCTGGGAAATCGCTTCAAGGCCCTGTGGTACCCGGGCAGGGCAGGCACAGAGTGAGAACAACTGCACAGAGCTGCGCAGGGGGCAGGAACTCACCTGCAGGGTGGATAAAATGGGTGTGGAAGTGTGCTCCCAGCTGTTTTACTGCCCAGGAATCACTTTCTGAGCCTGGGAACAACCGCAGTTCTTTGGGAAGTGCCACTTGGTGCAGCCAACACACCCACAGAGGGAGAGGGACAAGAGTAGGAGGAAGGCTAAACTGGCTGAATTTTTGGGATAGAGCCCTCAGAGAGCAGGATTTGCTGCCCAGCACTGTGGATGCTTTGCCCACTCTCTCATTCCCTGGGGATGGAGCTCTCGTTGGAAGTGGAGGGGGATGCATTCCATAGTGACACACACCGTGGGGCTGGCCTCGTGTGTCTATCAGGAGATGGGGATTAATCGTGGGCCCCACCCTGTGATCTCTGCTCAGCAGAGCCCTCATCAGCTCCTGGACGTGAATCCAGCCCTGATACCAACTTGCCAACCCAAACTTGGAGAGTCAGGGAATGCAGGGGGAAAAGGGAGAGCCCGTCCTCACTCTTCAGCCCTCGTGCTTGGCACAGGGCACTTCTGCCACCACAGGAGCAAAACACGGGCAGGTGACTGATTCAGGATCTCCACTCATGTCTTTTCCACGTGAAAACACAACGCATTACAGAGAACAAGGACCCACAGAACAGCCACTGCAGAGGCACCTTCCAGTGACATTGATTCCCGAAGCTTTCCCTTTGGGTGTGTTGAAGCCACACCAAATGCTCCTCCAGCCAAGCACAGCTCGCAGCTGCAGCCCACCTAACTTTTCAAGGCACAAAAGGAAGGCCTGCAGGAAAAGTGAAGGGTGAGAAAGCCACAGAGGGCATGGCCGCAGAGGGAGATGCTGACCAAGGCTTGCTGCATCCCCAGAAGCCAGGGATCTTGCTGGAAAGCAGTCCTGGAATCCGGGCAGCCTCTGGCACTGCTGGTCCCTGCCAGAGAAAGTGCACAGAGGTGCAAGAAAGGACCACATCCTGTCCTCCTCTGGATTCAGAGCTGCCCACTGGGTTTTGCTTGAAGAACTAAAAATTGCTTTTTTGCACAACTTTTTTCTGAGCCAGTAGAAATGGAACAGGGGCAGGAGAGAGCAAAATCATCTCGAAAGGCAAGTCTGCAAAAACCACTGAAAAATGAAATGCAACATTTGCCCCGGTGTCCCATAAAAGACAACTCTTGTCATTTCCCAAGGCTTCTGCTGTGACAACAGGAGGGGTTGGAAGAGATTAAAGGGGCAGGTGCCCTGTTTTGGGTTCAGAAAGCATTATTCTGGCAGGGAACAGCCAGCTTTGGCCAAGGGGAGAGCATGTGCTCACACTTCGGTCCTGGAAGGTTTCTTGGTGAGCTTGGGCCAGATCTCCCAGAGGGTTGCCAGGAGGATGCAGCAGGGCTGAGGATGTAAAACCCAGCCAGGCCTGCACTGTGGAGGCACCCACAGCTCCCCGTGCCTCAGGAGGTGCGTAAAGGCAGAGAAACCCCACAAAGATGCACGACAACACTTCAGCTCCAGGCAGGGAAGAGCAAATCCAGCATCCCTGCGCTTGGCTGGGCTCTGAAGGCACTGCCCTGGCGAGGACAAAGGCACAGACCTGCTGGCCCTGGTGGCACTGTGCCAGCTGTGACACGGACAGGGGACCCCTGCCAGGGTGGGGGCACTTTGTGCTCACTCTCCACTCTGAGCCACCTCGATGGGGCAGGAAACTTTGGGAAGCCAGGTGGGAAAGCTCTCCCCCTCTCCTCCTTGTGGACTCCTGCACTGAGGGAGAGCCTTATGGAGACCCTCTGGCTTTTTTGTCCCAGAAAATCAAAACATGAGGCTTCTGTCCCCCGTTCTGCACCCTGCTGGGCCAGCCTGGCTGGGGGAGCCAGTTCCCACTGAAGCTGCCAGGGCATTGCTGGGATTCCCACTGGACAATCCAATGGTTTCCCCAGGAATGCCCATGGAGGGGTGCAGGGAGGGATCTGTAATCCAGCTGCACGGAATGGGGACGTGCTCAGAGCCAACATCACTGACTGCATGTTTCTTCCTCTGCCTTCCCTGCACCCATAAATATTCAAACAGGAAAATAAAATTATTGATCAGCTGCCTTCCCATTATAGCAACACCCACTGTCCTGCTGGCTTTGGCCATTTCCAAAGCCCTTACCACAGAATTAACCCTCCTGGGAGAAACAGTCCTTCTAATTATTCAATTCCTTCACCAGAACATCTTCTGCATTCCTCAGTGCCTGGAGGCTGGCACAGACACCACAGTTTGGTGTTTCACACAGAAAGAAGATATTCTACCCATCTTTTCCCCAGTGCCTCCATTTTCCTTTCCACACCTTTTCAGTCCCATCCCTGCCAGGTGATCCAAGCGATCCCAGCGCCTGTAACCTTCCAGCCGAATCTTGGTGAACCCATTCACTGAGGTGGATGTTCAGGGACACCAACAACCCAGACGAGTGTGTGCAGACCTGTGCAAGAGACTCCAGAGTCGCTGCCAGTCCCTCACACTGGGCCACGAACTCCCTAAATGTTCATCCAGGCTCTTACAGCGACCGCTGGCACTCCGGGGCTCAGCATTGCCTGCACCGTGTGCACACACGTGGGGACTTCTGGGACACGTCATTATTTAAGCAATCAAAGCAATTGCTTCCTAACCCCGTGCCAAGAGCCATCAAGAAGCCCCTGAAGGCACGGGGAGGAGGGGGATGTGGCAGACAGCACGGAGCAAAGGGATGTTGCAGCAGCAAGATCCTGCCCAAGATAGTGAGGGATGGCCAGGCAAGACCTCTGCTCGCGGGGAATAACTGGGTAGGGGCTCCACAGCTGTGAACGCCGGGCTTTCCTCCGTGCTTCCCCAAACATCTGGGCTAAGACACCTCCCAACACTGTTTGAAGTTGTGCTTTCTGCTCTGACTGAGAGAAATCCAGAGTTTCACAGTCAGAGACCCAGGAACTGAGTCAGAGAGAGGCCCAGCAGGGAGAGGAAAGCATCATTTGTGGGCAGCTTCATTGATCACCACTGACTTTCTCCCTCACGATCACTATTTTCCATCCCCTCCCACACCCACTCCATAACACAACACGGAGATCCCTCCTCAGATGGCAAAGCCTCGCTCAGCCATCTCCTGTTCCCCCAAAAGATAGCGCTTGGGAAGCTTTTCCCTTCAGGCAGCCTCAAAGTTGGCTCTCAGCACTGCTGGCACGAATGAAAGGGATTTCAGTTCCCCCTCCTCCTGAATCCCATCCCTTTCTGTTGCGAAGAAAAGGCAGAGGATGACCAAGGGAAGAGAAAAGCAACTCCGGGTCGCCTCTCACCTCCCTGCCCTAATTCTGCACGGATGCACAGAGGGGTGCAGGGCCACTGGGCTGTCCGAGAGCCCGAGGGGAGCCCCGGGGCAGGTGCAGGGCGATGCTGGGAGCTCCTGGAGGGGCGACACGGGCGGATCTCCCACAGCCCAGGCAGCGTTCCCCAGGGAAAGCAGCTCGGTGTCCTCAGGCCAAGGGGGGACAAAGTGATCTCCAGCACTGCAGCCCCCGGGACCCGCTCCGCGTCCTTTAAATACGCTGGGAGGGGTAGGAAAAACCGCTCGGAGTCTCTCCTGCTTCCTCCCATTCCCTGCCCGCTGCATCCACGCATCCACACACCCTGTGCATAAAGGATCTGTGTCCTGCTCGGCTCAGCCATGCAGCGCCTGCGAGAGGAGGCAAGAGTTACCTTATTCCCACAGCCGGAGCCGCCTTCTCTCTCCATCGTGGCCGGGAAGCTGCTCCCATTCATGCTTTAATCCCTGGGAACAGAGGCACGATTCAAAGCGGCTCTTCGCCCATCCGAGGGGGCTCCCCCAGCAACCTCCGCCTCCTTCTCTCCTCCCTTTTTGCCTCGTTTGTTGCGTCCGGCTTTGTGGTGGAGGGTTTGTTTTTTTTTTATGTTTTCTTTCTTAATCCAGGCAGCAACCACGACGCTCCTTCATCGCATCCCTGCCAGTGTTTCACTCGCAAAGAAACAGCCTCGGGGAGCTCCTCGCTCCTGCTTTGCCTCCGTGGAGCTCCGGCTCGCAGGTCTGCCTTCTGCAGCGCGGCGTTCGGGGGAAGAAAGAGCGGGAGAGAGGGAGGGGGCGAGCAAACAGGGAGGAGGAGGAGGAAGAGGAGGAGGAGGCCAGCGGGATGCAGGAGGAAGGAGCCAGAGCGTGGCTGCTTTGTATCCAGAGCAGCGCCGACAGCCTCCCCCTGCCAGGGGAGGACCTGCGCTGCTAATGGTCTGTACCAATTTATCCCGCTCAGGCAGGGGCACCTCTCCCTGCGACAGGAGGAAAAGCCAGGCAAGGCTCCCAGATGGCCCCTCGAGGAATTGGTTCCTGCTCTCCTCGCTCTCCGCGGCATCACCCACCGAGCCGGCGGCCACGGGCTCGGGGAGCCGCTGCCCCGGCTCAGCGGGGCGAGGGGAGGTTCTGGCCGGCCGGGGGCTCGGCCCCGCTCGGAGGAAGCGGTGCCCGTGTGCTGGGTGCCAGGCCAGGCTCCTCTCCAGCCCCCGGGGCGGCCGGCAGAGCTCGGCTCCGCTTTCAAGGAGGAGGAGGAGCACCCTCCGCCCCTCTCTGCCCGTGCCAGGGCTGATGGCTCCCAGCTGAGCCCACCCGGGCTTTGGGAGCAGTGGGCAACACTCCTGACATCTCACCCCACTCCCTTTCCTCGGAGCACCAGCCTCCCCATTGCCCCACTCAGCCATCCCCACCCAAACACCCAAGTACCCCATGTCCATCCTCGGGGCTGACCAAGGGTCCTGGCACCGGGCAAAGGGCAGCAGGAGTGTGATTTCCCATGGGAAGGAGGCTCAGGACGTGACTAGAGCTGCCCCTCAGCTGTGACACCTGCACCCAGCCCAGCAGGCACACAGGACCCCTGTGTGCCCTCTGTCCATGCACAGCACCACAGGGATGCTCCCTTCCTCCTTGGGGACCACTTGGAGGAGGCAGGGCTTGTAGGGGCAGGGAGAGCAAAGGCCTTATCTCCTGATACTGCCCGTTAGTAGCTGACCCAGCAGGGCTGACTCATGCTCAGCAGCAGATTTCTTCCAGCTGGCTGAACAGTGGCCGTGTCTCCGAGTGCCACATGCACAGCTGGGCAGTTTAACCTGAGCCCAAAGTCACTGCTGAGGCACCTTTCACCTGTCCTGAGCTGCTTCCAACCACAGCAATCCTCCAAGTGCCACCATCTCTCCCTGTTGCCCAGTGGACGTGCACAGATCCACAGGTACTCCCCTGCTGTTCCCTCTCTGTAGGGTTACAGTGCCATGGAAACCTGGAGGTATAGACAGAGTTACTTATGCTTTGCCAAAAAAGGAAGAACAAAGTAAAAACACAACATTCCAGTGACTGGGGAAAGCTCCAGTGCGCAGGGATCTGAGACCCACAGCGCGGAGCAACCTCAGTGATCTTCACCAGGGATTCCCACCATTTTCACTGGACTTTTTGGTTTTGAAGCTACAGCATTCAAACCCCAGTTTTAACTTGTGCATCTCCAGGGGATGCAGAGATTTCAGCTGTGAAGTTTGGAAATCCAAACCTTACCCACAAACGATCAGCCATCGAGGCCCACTGACAAATCCCAGCTGCATCACCCCGGGACAGGGGTTCCCATACTCCTTCCTCCTGAGGTGGAGCGAGCTGCAGGACTCCCCACCACTGCCTCAGGTGGAAATGAGCTTTGCTGAGCCTGGCAGAGCCTGTGCTGGACAAAGCAGGGAGATGATGCCTCCAGGCCGTGCTGAAGCACTGTCCAGGGTGATGCTGGGAGGAAGGAGCTTTAAACAGCCTCTCCCTGCAAGCTGCACCTACTCTGTGGAAGAACAGGATGAACAAGGAGTGCCAGCCCAGAGTCCTTCATGCCCAGCCAGGCAGCTCCTGCTCAGCCACCTCCTCTGCAAAACACGGCAGCTCCTGCAATCAAAGGGAACGTGGCCTTTTTTTGTCCTTGGTCTCATTTTCTGCAAGGTACCTAGGGAGAGATCAGCTCCAAAGACTCCTTGCCTGGGAATTTTGTGCCAGCTCAGCTAGTACTAAGGGTTTCACTGAGCTCTACATCTATTAAAAATGCATAATGTCCACTTATACCAAAAGGGTGGATTCAGACCCAGTGCTTTTCCAGCTGTTATGGCATGCTGGAGATGGAGAGGAAGGATCTGTCCCTTGAGGCCCATATCAGAATAAGAAAAGGGCACACTCATTGAATATTTCAGGGCTGGGTGTAACAGGGGGAAAAAACGAGAAGAGACATAAAAATGCTCCTGCCACAAAACCTAAATACATAAAAATTCGGGGGGGGAGGAGATGTGCTACACCTGAGATTTATAAACATTATGGATGAGCAGTAACATTTCAGGCTGAGCCTTGCATCAGTGTCTCTGAAGACTCACAGAGGTGGAAAGCATTGGGAAAAGTATCAAGGAAGCTCAGGAGGGACACAGAGACACACACAGAGGCATTGCTCCATCCCTGTGGACAAAAATTACAGTGTGACGCACCCAGAGCTGCTTTCTGTGATCAGAGCAGCAGAACAACCGTGCAAGGACACTGCTCTGACATTTCCCAAGGTTGTCCCTTTGAACCTTCATACATCCACTTGTCTGCATGCTGGATGGGATGTGCCACACTCCCCAGGGCCAAATTCCAGGGGAGGGCCAGCAAGGGGGGAATGGGAGGAGAGGCTCAGCCAGTCCTCCCGCAGGATCCTGGGATAAAGGGGGGAAACGTGCTCCTGGCGGGATCCAGGGAGCTCCGCCGAGGATGCGAATCTGGAAGAGGCAGCATCGCTGTTGACAGCAGTGTGTATAAACAGAGCAGCATTTCCCTGCTCCCTCCCCCTTCTTATTATAGCACAAAACACCCCGAGTAAAATACATACACACAACAATCCACTATAAAAGGAAAACAAAGCCCGGAGCGTGAGTGCGCACACGCAAACACAGAGACTCTGCTGGAGAATACAGCATAGATCCAATACCTTAAATGTCTTTTTTTTTTAAATATTAATGTTGCGTTTCTGGCTAGGTTTATGTAAGGTTTGTTACCACAGGGCTGGGGGCACATGGAAACCTAAAGGAGGTGCTCCCAGCCCCACACCCTGTGCCTGCCCCACCACTCCTGGGATCACTCCTTAACCCGGCTCTGTCTCGCCCTTCCCGACTCCACAGCCAGGCAGCAGCAGAGCCGGGGCAGGCACGCTCCCACCAGGCTTTTTTCCTGTGAGGAAGCAGAGCTGCAGCTCCCTTTTCTCCTCTCCCCCGTGTTTGCCATCTGGCAGTGCCGGGAGCATCCGTGCTTGGAGCCGCGCCGCAGCCAGGCACCAACAGGAGAGGTGCCTCTCTCAGGGTGAGCAAGCAGCTCATTAGCCGAGGCTGTGAGGGGCAAAGGGAACAGCACGAGGGCAAATCCTCGGTAAATAGCAGGGTATGTTTCAGCAGAGCAGGCACAAACACGGTGCTGGGCTGCTGGGAGCAGCTGGAGAGATGCCCGTGTCCATCAAACCTGGCTGTTGGCCTCTGCTGCTGCCCCAGCCACAGCTTCACACCCCCAGCAGCACTGCCTCATTTTCCTGCCTGAACACGGGAATTACCTCCCCTCAGAGAGTTTCCCTGGGTTATGATCACCTTGTGGTGCCAGGCTGGAGGTACGACTGCAGAAACGGGGAGAGGGGTGGGATGGGCCAGCTGCTGGAATGCCAGGCCTGAGCTCCTTAGACCCACCCAGGGACAACCTCACTCCGTGGTCCCGCTCACCTTGGCATGCAGGTGAGAGGGACCAGAGGTTGTGGGAGAGGCTATGGAGGAGAAAAATGTCAAAGTCTGGCCACTTTGCCAAACTAACCCCATTCTCCTTCTTCCCACAGTGGCTGTGGCCGCTCATACCCAGAAATCAAACTAACAAATCATGTTCACCCTCCATCCAGCCAAACCCCCAACCCACTGTTGATGGTGCTCCCTTCAGCCACCCCAGTCCATCCCACTCTCTGGAACAGATCCTTGCTCCTACTTTGGTGGTCATTTGCCCACTGGGCAAAAACATCCTCCAACAAGCACCTGCTGTCCTGGCTATTACTCACCAAGGGCCAGAGACCAACAGGATTTCCTTCCCACCTCGAAGACAGGGAGACACTTTCTTCCCTGGCAGCAGGGAGGAGCTGTCCACCCCTCCAGAGCTCTGGAAGTGGATGGAGGATGTTCTTATCTCCTGATCCCTGGGTGCCCTCAGGATGCTTCACAGTGGGTGCACGGAGCAGGTCAGAGGCAGAGGAGACCAGAGGAGCCGTGGTGCTGCATCAGCAGGTGGTGCTCTCCCCTTCAATTAAGCCCCAGCCTGGCGTTTTTCCACCGGGATTTCCTCCAGTGAAGACACCTCAGCCTAATACAAGCCCCTTCTTCTCTGCCCTGCTGAGAGACTGAGCCTGCATCAGCCCAGAGCCCGCGAGGTGAGAGCTTTGCATGGAGCTCCCCATGGACAGCGGTGCTCCTTAACCTCCCAGAAGAAACTCTTCATGGGCTAAAGACCCACCGCAGGCGAGCTGAACTCAGGGGAACGTCCAGGAGGAGATGGTTTAACACACTGCTGGGAGCTGGCAGGAGTGCTTCAATCACCCCCAGACTCCTTGTCCAGCTCCAGCCTTTCCCCGATCGTTATCCTGGCCGGGATCCAAGGCAGAGATTGCTCAGAGACCAGAATGGTGCAGATGCTGCTAAATCCTACATCCAACCTGTTCTCTGAGGGGCTTTAATTTATTGGGAAACCCCCTCTCAGCAAACAAACACCAGCAGCTCTCTCCACGTTGCTTTGTGATTAAGCTGTGTTTCCAAACCCTCCTCGCACCCCTCATACAGGTCAGGAGCTCTTGTCTTTGCTGGATGCCACAGCTCGAGAAGGAAGGAGAGGAAGCCAACACATGCACACACTGCTAGAATGATTGCTGGGTCTCTGGGTGTGCTGAGAACCCCAAACGGGGACTTCAGGATGACAAAAGTCACAGCCCCTTTGTTTTTAGGGGTCAGGAGGCTCTGCAGCCAGTTCTCTCTCTGCCTTAGCACTCCAGCTGAGCTGTTGGCACATCCTCTGCCCCATTTCCTGCTCTGCTGTCCCCACATTTCCCACCACTGCTTCTTCAGGCAGTTTTGGCTCTTACTGAGAGAGAACCTTCTTCAAGAGCAGCTTGTGACACTCTGGGATTGCAACACAATGAACTGATAAAGCGAGACATAGAAGCGCATAAATAATCATAATATCTCACGTCCCAAGATCACACAAGCAATTTAGATTCTTTTTTCGTGTCCCGTTTATAAATATTCATTTCAGAGATGTTTTAAACCAACAGAGCCTGATACAGAATTGCTCCAAAAGCTCCAGCCTGGCGTTCCCAGGCAGTGTGGAGAAACTGCATTTCTTTGCAGCCTCACCTCATCCTGGCAGGGTGAGCACAGCCCTACGAATATCCCCGGACCATGAGGGCACAGCAGGAAAGAACCAGCAGCAAATACCTCAGCAGCTCCTGTGGCAGCTGTGTCCCTGCCATGTCCCCATTCCCTGCCATTAGCCTCCAGCTCCAAACTGTTATGTGACAGCGTGGGAACCACGTCACCTCGTCTGGGTTTACCTGGCTGCCACCAAACAAAATCATTGGGATACATAAAAAAACTTGTTGTGTTCATGCCTGGAAAAGAAAAATTAGTATGCAAACAGTGATAAATCCTCTGACGTGCACATTTATGTTTTTATCATGTAGTTAATCAGGAAGGAGTATGTTCAGTTTAGATACAGCTCCACACTTTGCCTCTCTAATCCGAATCCCAGAAGGGCCTTATAAAACCATAATCTGCAATGCAAAATTGCAAAGCATATGGGAGTGTCTATAGATTTTCCAAATCACCTGTGCCCTAATTTAATATGAATAACAATTAGTTTACTCTTATCAGTTAATTGTGCCCCTTGTGGATTCAGCAACACTGCATCTCGTCACCAAACGCCTTTGTCTGAACAAACTTTAATTACACTGCCTCTCGCCCAGCCCCGCTCGCAGCTTCGGCAACAAAGGTGAAATTGCTGCTAAACAAAAATCCCTCCACCAGTGACAACGAGGAGGGAGCCAGCGGGCTGCTTGTGGAGAGAAGCAAACAGAGCAGCCCGGGTTTAATAGCAGGGAGTGTAACTCCAGCTCCTCAAGAGCATCTGACATCCCTCAGCATCCCAGAGGAGCGTCACGAGGAGGTTCTCCAGCCCCAGACAGCTCTGACAGCTCTCCTTCCCTATCTCCACTGCAAGCTGCGCCTCCCAGCCCTGGGCACCACCAGCAGAAGGTTGGAGAAAGGCTTCATTCACCTCGGGTGCTGTGATTAGCAGAAGATTGAGAGCCCAGGCACCGGGGCCCTATTTCCAGCTCTGCCGCTGATCCGAACGCCAGGCACTTAAATCTGAGCCTGCTTCCTCACCTCCTTCAGCCTTGTCATTGACGAAGGTGATGGGCTGTGCACACACCCACCCATCCAGCACTGAGGGATCAATCCTGCCCTGAAAACACCGGTACTGCCCCCAGAAGTGTTGCAACATTTACCTTTGGCACGGGAAACGCGTTTTCTTTTCGAGGCGCAGAATTCCCCCTTGTGAATCATACAACAAAAAAAGAGCAGATTGAGGATGACTGTTTCTACTTCCCTTTCAAACACTGCAGGGTTTTGCACACACACAGGCCTTCAATCTCAGTTACACCATCACCTTGGCAGCAAAATGTTGCCTTTGCACAGCAGAGGATGCAGGCTACAAACCCTTTGGCAGAGCTGAAGGAACAAGCCTGCAGCGCGGCAGATAAAGCCTGTGGCGTGAGGAATGCTCGATCCCACTCCATTCAGCCCAGGAATGCTCTCATCCCACTCCATTCAGCCCAGGAATGAGATTCTGAAGCCACAGAAGATGTGCATCTTCCCCTCCTTGTTGGAGGAGGCTCCAGCACCCTGCTGCTGCTGCTCCCTCTCCCTGAAGGACTGGTGACACTGCCAGGGTTTGTTGCAAATTCTTGCTGCTCCTCCACAGCACAAAGTCCTGCAGATTTCTGCCTCACAGCCTTCAGAGCAGGTGTAAAAGGAGGATTCCCCATAATCTGTGCTGATCCCTGCTCCTGCCCGGCCCTGAGCGCAGATGAGAAGGACACTCACCCTGCTCACCCAGGGAATTCATCAGCTGCCACATCAAATATGCTCCTCACCTTTCCGCTGCCTGACCTCTGCTCCTCTCTGAAATGGGATATCTCCACCCTTACCAAGGAATAAACTGCTGTGAATATTTAATTGCATTTATTACACTCCTGTAATTGTTATCATGACCTTTCTATGGACTGTTTTGATGTGCCTCTCACCAGGTCATTATTTCTGAGCCATAGGCTCCAGCAGAACAGAAACATTAATCTGCTACAGACAGCAGATCCAAAGCTCGTGGTGTTTGATCTCTCCTGGTGAAAAAAGGAGGCCACAAGCTAGGCCAGGTTGAGCCCTGGCATTCTGGAAGTGCCACGAAATCCCTGATTTTTCCCAATGGTTCCTCCCACCTCGCTTGTTGATCCCCTCATCAGCTTAGCAAGCAGCAAAGCAAAAGCAACCACAATTACAAATTTTAAATACGGCCAAGAGCAACTGGAACGGAGTGAGCGAGGAGTCCAAGCTGCAGTGGCCAGGATAATTCTGCAGGCAGCATTAGCTGCTTCAACCACAGAGTGAGTCACTCCCCCAGCTAATTCCCAGCTAAAGAGAAAAATCAGGCTTTGATTCTCCATGGAGGTACGAGCAACAACACCTTTGCAGTTCTCATTTCTGCTCCGAGCCATCCCTCACTGAGTGATGCCAAACACACGAGGCACCAGGCAGGACGAGCTGGCAAGAGAGAACAGGGGCTGTCTTTTGACCATCTCACTCTCCTCAGAACAAAGCCATGGCCTGAGCAGGGTTGCTTTGGCTGAAGAAGGCAGAAATATAAACCCAACAAAAGCTCATCCTGCAGACCTGCCAGCTTTGGCAGTGTTCATGCAGAGCTGACAGCCTCACCCTGTAAATAAATTGTTCCCAGTGAAAGCAGAGGAGCCATCTCATCCATCTCAGGTGCTGCAAATCCACTGCTGGCCTTTCTGAGAGACTGCACTATATTAAGAGAGCTGTTTAAATGGCTACCAGCTCACCAAAGAGCCTTTTCATAAACAGAAATTTAACATTTGTTAAGCTGTTGTGGCTGCCCCATCCCTGGAAGTGTTCCAGGCCAGGCTGGACAGTGCTTTGAGAAACCTGGAATAGTGGAAAGTGTCCTTGCCCTTGGCAGGGAGTGGGATTGGAAGATCCATAAGGTGCCTTCCAACCCAAACCATTCTATAATTGGCTGAATTTCTAATTATTGACAGTCCTTTCCTCTTTCTTCCCCAGTCTCCCAGCTACTCATTCCTGTCTAGAGAGCGACAAACCTCCAGCCAGAAGTGAGATAATGTCGCGCTTCCTCTGAGAACAGAGCACACTCCAAGGGAGGGACTGCACCAGCCCTTGCAGGAAGAAAACCCCAAGGCCTGATTGCACCCTGGAGAGCTGCAGTGCTGCAGGGGCAGGGCGAGCAATCCCCTTCCCAGCCTTCACTGATGACACAGGCACAGGCAGGGAAGGGCTCAGCGCCTGCCCACGAGCACAGACACCCCAGGGTGCTCTGTCCCTGCAGGAGCACAGCCCCGAGCCCTGCTGGGCACGCCGAGTGTTTCTGTGCATGGACGTGAGGGCCGGCGGGCACTCCCAGCCAGCAGCAGCCCCTGCCAGGGAGCTCAGCCCAGCGTTTCAAAGCACCACACTGTGACAAGAACAACAAACATTCACTCCTAAATAACCACTTTGTTGCTGGGTCTCCGAGCCCTTTCGCACAGCTGCTGCAGTGCCCCCGACACAGGCAGAGACAGGAACGGGGCCGAGCTCTCGCTCGGGCCGCAGGGCCGCCCTTGCACAGAGAACATTCTCAAACCGGCCCAAAGTGTGCCTAGAACTAAATAAACTTGCAAATGCCCAGTTTAACGCTGTGTTGGCTGCTGACCCAGTTTCTCCTCCCCTCGCAGGTCCAAGAAATGCAGCTGTTCAGGGAATCAAATCAGCAGGGCCTGCTCGGAGCCTGGCCGGTCACGGCGCTTCCCTTCCGGCCTGAGAACTGCAGCACCAGGACACCTCGCTCTGTTTTTGCGACAGTCCAGAAACTCATGTCTGTTCAGGTAAATTAAGTATCGCCTTGATTAGTTATGATACGCACAAGCATCCCCTGACAGCAGCTGAGGAACAAACAGACAGGACAGGAATAACATTTTTCCCTTACGATGAAAGGAACAAGTGCAGCCAACAGCCTGGAAAAGACAATCATCTCTCATCTGTGTGATGCACAACATCATTCCCACTGGGCAAACCACTTCCAGAAACACATCTGGATTGACCAAAGGGGGCTTTGTGCCCACAGCCACCCCGGGAACCCTTCCTGAGGCCAGGCTCTGCAGCCACACACACAGGCGCTCACACAGGGGCCAGCAGCGCCCTGGCTGTTCCGAGCCGAACCTTCCCTCACCTTTACACCCTGGCCTCGGGTGGGAGGCATTCCCGAAGGCACAGGCTGATGGAGGGAGCAGCCAGAGCCCATCAGGAAGCATCAGGCTCAGGGGCTGTTGCCTGCACTCAGCTCCATCCTCCTGCTGCTTCCCTGCTCCGAACAAACCCTCTCAGCTCTCCCTTTGCCGGGCCCGCCTGCCCTCGGGCGACACTCACGGGTTTCATTTCCTAAATGCTGTGATTATTATTTCATGGGAAGCCGGCTGGATGCGAGGCCGGATGAAGTGGGCCCGCTTTTCAGGCAAACTGCTCGCTTGAAGGGCAGCACAGAAAAGCTGGGAGGGAAGGAAGATGCTGGGAAGTATCCAAAAGCCTGGGATAGAGGATGCTCCTTCTCTCTGCTTCTGGCCCTCACCCTCGGGGTCTGACAGCACCTTCTGGTTTAGAACACGGATAAAGGAAAGGCTGACTTTCGGAGATAACAAGTTCATCCTTAGAGCAAGGCACCCAATATATGAATAATGCAATAGTCTGTAGCAGCTCCACATTTGAGTTTGCACAGACATTTGCACTTGAAGCAGACTCAAATCCCTCTGCTTCACCCTTCCCTGATTGATTCCAGCATCCAAACTCGGCGCAGTGCTCCAAGGGCAGGGAAACATCCCATGCAAACTAAGTAAAATATTAACTTATATTTGTAGATGACTTTTTAAAGTGTCTGTGAAATACTGCTCCGTTATTCCACACCTTTTAGCTCTCCCCTGGCTAAACCCCTAGTCACACACTCTATCTGAGCCCAGGCTGCATCTCAAGTAGCAGGATTGAGCACAAAAGTTTTATTTCTTTGCTTTTACGACTAAAACAGCTCAGGACACTGCTAAGAATCTGATGCACAACTCATCAGCTTCTACCGAAAAAGGAAAGACCAAGTGAGTGACATCTGCCCCTAACGGCCACTCCCTGCCCCAAGGCAGTGTCCCCAAGGACCCTAAAGCCGTGGATCTCTGTTCTCTCCCTACAGCTCTGTTTGCTGGCCCTGGCTGTAGCCGGTGCTGGAGCTGTCAGGGCTCCCAGTCTGACAGGAGCAGTTCTGCTCGGCACACTCGGGTGAGCAGCCCCTTCCAGCACAGTTTGTTATTCACATGCTCCGCCTGCTAATTGCTTTCTGAAATGGGCAAGGAACAGATGACGAGCAGAATGCAGCTCCTGACAAATTCCCCGGCGCTGTAAATACGACTCACCTTGCTGTAAACAAGGAAATGCTAAAAGAGAAGAAAAGCAGGAAAGGCAGAACACAGAGTACAGAAAAAATAAAATAAATCTCAAGCTTCTCTGCTTCCAGGCAGCCTGCACGGGGGTGAGGACCCCAATCTATTTGGTGTTTCACTCCAAAGGCACCTGGGAGCCCCTGGGGAGCACATGCTAATGCCAGCAGGGATACAAACCATTCCAGCAGAGCTGATTAGTGCCCAGCAGCCTCTTTGTCTTGCTGAAGATACCCCGAATCAAGGTCTCCCAGGCAGGCTCTCTGCCTTCAGAGCTACAGCCTAAAGAGTGGGAGCAAGGCAAGGTTTGAAAACGAAGCAAAGAACTTTATTTCCTTCATGCTCGGAGCATCTCTATCAGTTAGGAGAGGCTTCTGCACCTCCCAGGGCACAGCCCCGCCACAGAACCAAGGATCTGCTGCCTCTTTGCAGGTGTTATGTCTCTGCTATTTTAAGGAAATTATAATTTGCTCTTAAAGATAATGAGATTTAAAATTAATAAACTTGGGGCTTTAAGCTGTCTGGGTTGTGAATCCTCAGGCTGCACTTTTAACACACTTCTAGATTCTCCTCCACAACCACGAGGCCTCGAAGCTTTTTTAAACCCAAAACTTCAAGGTTCCTACATTTCCACGAGCAGGGGCTCTACAGGGAAACATCAAATTCCATCAGATCCACAAGCACATGGCAAAAATTGACAGCACCGGTGTACAAACACCCCAAACTGGGGACTAGACTCTTGTGCAGTGATAGGGTCCAACACTGAGCCATCCCACCCCGAGGGAAATGCATTTCAGTTCTAGATGTAGAAGCAATACAAACCCAGCTCTCGTTCTTTGGGGGCAGAGGGTGCTGGAAACCCTAAAATTATGGGCTGCAAACAGTGGGAAGCTCCAGAGTGACAGATAAATGGTTTCTAGAGTTCCTTGCAGAAAGACCCAAGTAGGAGAAAACTTCCACATGTGGGAAATGAACTCTGTCCCTGTTTGGGGCACGAGGACATCAGCTCTGATCGAAGATATCAAATGAAGTCAAGCAGATTAGGGAAAATGACCATGGAAATTTGAATTCACGGCATCCTTTTTCTGCAGACAGATGGTCATTTCAGCTTTCTCCTCTCTAATCCCTTGTTCTGCAAAGCAAACATCCTAAATCCCAGATAATGTAGGTTTTACCATCTCGTGTGCTTGCCCCAGCATTAAGGCTGGCCCTGGTGATAGGATACATATGCTGAAACATCTGCGTGCCCGAGGAGCTCACAGCCACGGGATCCTCCTACCTGCATCCAGTACAAGCCACGCTGGCCCCCAGCCCCAGCGGGCAGCCCAGGCCCCCTGAGAAAGCAGCCTCTTCCAGGCATCCTGGGTGTTAAAGGGAGCCTTTTCCTGGGAATGGCTTTCCCTAGGAACTGCTCAAAGTCCAAACCCAGACATGAAACTCTGCTGGGAAGAAATCAGGCTGCCAGAGCCAGGCGAAGGAGCTGATTTCTGAGGGAAGAGGGAGGGGAGCAGGAGACGGATGAGGGCTTGGTGCTCAGAAATTCGGTCCCAGTTTTCCTGTTTGTCAGCTCAAGTGATTCACTGAAGCAGCTTCTGAAAACCTCACCGAGGGCGTTCACAATTAAACAGATATTGAGCTGAATTTCGAGAAATATGCATATTGTTTGCTTTCTAAAAAGCTATTTAGATCAGGCCATGAAAAGACCAGAAATTGAGAATTAGAGCAACAATCACTCCCCAAGTACCCTCTAATGAGCTCTGGGTGGATGTGGAACAAAGGGATAGTCTGCAGGAGCTCTGCAAGGGATGCACTGGACACACTCTGCTGGTGTTGAGAAATGGTTCAGAGCTCTTGGAACCAGCTGTGGGTCCAGCCTGGCCTCCTCCCAGGGCAAAGTCTCAAAGGAAGAATTATTGCAGCACAGAAATCACACCTGCACTGTTCCTAATGGTCACAGCAAAGTTCTGAACGAGATGTCTCAATAAATGCACTCTTTAGGAGTTCCACAGGCAGAGCAAATCTTCAGGGAGCCCAGGAGCTGTGGAAAAGCCCCTGGCTGGGGAACAGGGCCATTCCACCACCCTGTGAGAGCCGAGCTCGGGGACAGGGGTAGGACATGATGTCCCTTTTCAGGGGCAGAGCCACCCTGACCCCAGCACTGGATTCTCTTCCCCTGCTCTGGCAGCAGGACTGGGAGTCCTTCATCCTCCTCCCACATCATTTTGGGCAGGGGAGGGGCATCTCTGACTAGGAGGAGTCACCCTTCTCTACCTGCAGCCTTGTACAGGGCAGGGTTTGGGATTTCGACCAGAGAACACCCTCCTTGACCTGGGAACACCTTCCCTGACCAGGGAACACCCTCCCTGACCAGGGAACACCCTCCCTGACCTGGGAACACCTTCCCTGACCTGGGAACACCCTCCTGGAGCAGGGAACACCCTCCCCGAGGTTCCAAAGGAGCCCATCACTCCCCGGGATGGCTGTCTCCCACTCCAGGGCTAATGGCTCCCTGTTTGTATTCATGCACGAGGAGTAAATTCTTCATTACTGGAGAGGGATCTGACATGTACAAACAATTGGAGTAAATTGATTGTATTTTCCAAATCATCACACAGACTCTAATTCCATCTGCAAGGCGCACTAATTTGCACTAGAATTGCCTGCTAAATTAGGAATTAGAGCTTTTGACAGAGAAGAGCAATGGCTGTCCTTGTGTCACAAGGCTGGGTGGGGGGAAGGCTGCAGGTCCCTTCCCAGCTCACACCAAAGAGGCTTTTTGTCCCTCAGGATTTACTGAAGGGTGGTGAAGGAGAGAGCTGACTAAAGGAGCTCCTGTCCAGAATTTTTAAGGGAGGAAAGGAACAAAGTGTTCCTTTTAAAATGAACAAATTTAAATGCAATTGTTCCATACCCAGAACATTTATTTTTCCTCATGCAGGAATTCCCTTGAAAACTGGACAGAGAAGGCTTCGCACACCTTTTTCTTGGACGGAGATGCTCAGCAGGGAGCAGCACTGAACATCAGGTCTCTAAACATGCAGGGAGTGGATTTGTTCGTGCAGGAAGCAGAGGACAGGGTGCCCTGTGCTCTCCCAGACATGAGGTCATCCGTGCCAGCCCCCGAGGATGGCAGGGAGACGAAATCATTGAGTTTATTTGAGTCATGCACCCAAAAAGCGTCTGTGTCTGCAGGAAGGGAAGGGATCAGGGCGTTCTGCACTGCCTGAGATGCCAGACACGAGGTGTGTGTTCCTCACACGTCACCTTCTCCATCCCAAACACGGATATCTCATCCTGCTTCCAGTCCTCACCCGCTCCTTTCTCAGGGAAGGGGCAAACAAATGCGGAGATAGGTGTCAGCCAGATTGCTGGAGCAGCAGAAGGAGCAGCATGACAAAATAAAAGCTAAATATGTAAGGTTTAACACTCAGGTCAGTCTGTGGGTGGTGGAACCCTGAATTTCCCATGGAAATGGATGGAAGTTTAGGCACAAAGCAGCTCTTCCTGTTCCTGGGACATGTGTGATGTCTCCCACACGGATCCTGGTTTCTTAGAAGGGTGACCTTACCCTGCAGCGCCCAGCACTGGCATTGACACCCCTTTCTCTCCCACCTGGGCTTAGGAAACTTACAGAAATATAGGATTAACACCCCTTTTTCTCCCACCTGTGTTTACAAAGCCTGTGGGAAAATAGGATCAACACCCCTTTCTCTCCCACCTGGGTTTATGAAACTTATAGAAATATAGGATTCTCCCAGTCCCTTTGGGTAATAAAAATAACAACCTCATCGAGTTCTCTTTGAGACTGACACATGCTGCAGAAATTTGTTGGAAATTCACAAATGGTTCAAAAGCTATCAGAGAGCCAAAGACAGTGGCATCTCAAAGGTCCCTGCCTTGTTTGAAAACCCAAAGAAAAGCATCTCAGAGGAATAAATATAATTATCACCACAGCCCAGAGAATGCTCACAACTTAAGCTGGACCCGACACAAAGGAGTAGATAAATAATGGAGAGAGAAGGGGGAAGCCAACACTGCATCTCTCAGATATGCAAAACCACCCAGCCAAACCCCAGGGAGCCCGAGAACTGCCTTTGTACAGGAATGATTAAAGACAAAACAAACACCACTGAGGTTTTTCCCCTTTGCCTTTCAGCTCCCGCAATTACAGAAACTTAACCTGAAGCACACTCTGTGTGCAACCAGTTCATCTGCAGAGCTATGCACGTTCTTATCTCCGGCCCGGATGGTCAGGGAGAGTGATTCCTACACGGGATGTGTTGTTGGGTGACAGCACTCACGATTTCTCCCTCTATTCCATGACACAAATTTCCTGGGATGAATGTGGAGCCGTGGAAGCAGCACCTGAGGTCAGTCAGGACTGCCAGAGCATTCCCAGCGCTCTGGCAGCCTCTCTAGGACACTCTCCCCAAGCCACCCCGACCCTAAATGAGCCAAGGCAGTAATTTAGGAAACGAGGAATTTCACCTCGGAAAAGTGCTCAAATTTGCCTCTGGTCCTGTGCCACCCACAGTCTGTTTCCAAAACCATTCTGCGTAAGCACAGAGCAGCTTCACTGTTCTGCACAGCAGCCATGGCCACACTCAACTTTGTGCAACTCAGCACACTCAAAATAAGTGTTTTCCTTTAACTTTTAACTTTTTTTTTTTTTTAGTCTTTGGAGGGTGCACTCCCAAGGTTTTTCCCTCTGCCCACAAGCACCAAGAAGTGAGAGATGATGGGTGGGAGAGAGAAAGGAGCACACCGAGAAACGAATCATAGAATGAAAATAATGTAATTCCAGGAAGAATATATTCAATGAGATGATCTCATGAATTCCAAATTTAAATATGACCATGAAGAAATTAATTGGTATAATTACCACATCCTAACATTTATGTTCGATACATAAATTATATTCCAAATTTACAAAATTAGATTTTACAAAATGTGTAAATCTAGCAATAAACATTTTCTCTAAAAATCTCAAGAGAATAAATTTAATTGTTCACATAACATTAAAACCTTACTTAGTACTATTGAAGTACCAAATTATTTGACAGTTATTTTGATTGGTATTTATATATCATTTGTAATTTCACAAGCATTACTTTAGAATATTTGTACCTTCACTCCAATTGTCACAGTGGGTCAGGTTTCACCCTGAATATTACTTGAATTTTCATATGACTATGGAATCAGTTTTGATTGCCTCTCCCTACCTCCTCAAGGTAAAACACAAGTAAGCAAAAACAATTAAGTTTCATTACATCCTTGATTCCCCTGAGACAATCAATCCATTCTGTAATACATATATATATATATACTTAGATTATTGTAGAATTGTCTAACACTTCACACATAAAGCAAAGCTGAACTTCACTGAGGAAAGAGACTGAACAGAGCAGCGTAAGGGAAAATGAAAAGAGGCACCAACCACCCACTGAACTCCTCCGATCGCTACAGCCGAGGAACGACCTCCACCAATTCCTCTCTGTTCCTGCTCTGCATCTCATCTTCCTAAGATCTCAAGATTCAAGAGGTGAGGAAACAACCTACTCTGCATGGACTAATAATTGGATTGTCCTTAACTACCGTGCACGCTCAGAATCTAATACCACGCCTTACACGTATCTGTGTTACATAAGCTGGAGCAGCAACAGGTGCTTCTTGTCAGTGTTGATACAACATCTGGTGAGGAGATAGCACAGTCTAGGAAAATGTCTCAAAATACCCAGTGATGGCACACACATATATGAAAGGGGATGGTTTATAGCACGGAGACAAGCAATACCTGCACTGTCACTCCATGAGGTGAAAGCAGTGCCTGTGGTCACAGCGGTGGATCGTGGCAGGGCACATCACCCCTCTCCCCACCACAGGTGCAGACAGGAGGGATAACGCAGGTGGGCAAGGCCCAGTGGGTATCAGCTCCTGGTGCCACAGGGTCTGCCAGGCTAACCCAGAATCCACACCTTGGCGTGGAGAGCAGAAGTGGGAAGAGAGAAAAGAAAAAACACAGGTGACCAAAAGGCCTTCCTTACACTGTAAAAGCACTACAGATTACCACGGAGGCAGAAGTCTCTTACAGACTCCCTGGGAACGTGCGAGATGACTTCTTCCCAAAGCTTGGACACAACTCTGTGATTACTTTTCCTGAAATTGAGAGAAAGGATTTTGATGTGTGCTCCACCAGGAACTAGACAGTAAGAAACACTGGATCCCAAGTTATATTATTTGTTCGCTAGCTGTAAAATTAATGGTACCTTTAACCCCACGTGTATAACACTAGTTGTCTCTTTTTGTCTTATCCCTGTGTAGTAATAGCCTGTTTTAAATCTTATGCCTGTTAGCTTTGTGTCTATTAAATAAATAATTCATTCTATAATAGACTGAACCAGCCATTATTAAAGAACTTGTGAATGAGAGTGGGTTTTGGGGTGCTGGCCACCTCAATAAAGCCACTGCTTGCTGCTGGAGGCCTGGGCAAAAGGCAGGGACTTCTTTAAACCCCCACATCTGTATCATCCATTCCTTACAACCACCTCATCCATTTCACAAAAGCAACTCGTTTTAAAATAGCACTACTTTGGCATTAAAAATGTTTCCCCTTCATAAAACACCACTGCTACATTTTTAATGTAAGAGCAATTCATATCACCAAGAAATATGCTGGAGCTTATATTTAAAGGGATATTAAAAATGTTTCCAAGGCACAGTAGCTATTCAAAGGCATCCTTCCCCCCTTTTTTCCTCACAGGGGATGAAATAGCTTTTAAGGAAGCTGAAAAAGGGTTTTGCTTTTCAATCACAACTGTTGCCCACTTTTCAACCAGGACTCTGCAAATCCTCTGTGTCCAACCCAGCAGGAGATGGAGGTGTGGAGTCCAAGCTCCGAAAGTTTGATTTCCTCTCTGGAGTCCAGTTCCTGGCATGTCCCCTCAGAGCAGGGATGGTAATGGACACTTTCAGGTCTTACACCAACAAGTAAACCCTACATTTGAATTCTGGATCACACAGAAAAAGCCAGACCAGTGGAATTTCATGTCCTGCTCCTGCAATCAGCCTCCTGCACCCAAATCCCTGCCCGAATTTGAAGAGGTATTGTGCTGACAGGCACTGGCTCACACACACATTTGGCTGGAAATCATGGCCTACCCTTCCCTTTCCTAAGCAGCAGGAGGTTTCATTAACTAAAAGCGAGTTACTAAGGAACAAAAAAATAAAAAAAGACATAAGAAATGAGAAATCCAAGATAATTTTGTTCGTTTTCCTCTAGTGCTGCAATCACTTAGATGCACTAAGAAACACGAAATAAATGTGGAAATTAGAGAGTTCCCCTGTGCTGCCAGCTGGCTGCAAAGCTCCCAGTGCTGACAGCAGCGGCAGAAGCTGGGCTTATCTTTCGTTTTGGGGATGGTCAAGCCCCGTGTCCAGGACAATCCTTGCTACTGTCACACAACTGCTGCTCCCTATCAGCCTTGGGGTTCTTCACAGAATATTTCTTTTTCCCATATTGGATGCTTCAACTCCTCCATACTTATGAAAAATGCCCTCTTTGGGTTCATAATTCCTGCACAAACCTTCTACCTGTGGAACCTCCATTCCCTGGAACTAAATCCTGTTGCTGTTCCCAGCCCACTCAGCTCTACAGGATTCTCAGCCTGGACACCAACACCCTGAAACCTCCTTTTTATTAAACTCCTTTTTATTAATACCATTTTAGCCATCCCAAAACATTCTGGCTCAGGTTTTTCCTTGTGCAAAGCCTCTCCGAGCCATGAACCACTTTTTGGAAGCCACTGAGTGTTGGTGAGAGTGGCTGATGTGTGTGGGAACACAAGGAGAGGGGAGTTACCAGCAGAGCCAATTTGCTGTGTGGCTGTAGATGGAACGCTGTGAACACACGGGAGGAAGCTAAATCTGACCAATTTGCACCTGCAGTGGTTGAAAACTTATCAAGGGGGGAAAAAAGATGTTCTGTCAGCAAACTGGCACCGCTCTCCTCCACAAATCCCTGTGCCCAGGAGCTCCCAAACCGTGCTCACGTCCCTCTTTCCCTCTGGCGGGATGGCACAGGAGTCCCACGTCTGCAAATTGAGGAAGAACATTTAAACCTTCCCTCATCCTGCCTGGAAAAACACCAGAGATCACTGCCACACAGCTAAATGCCCGAATGCTTCTTCCCAGCTCTCAGCTCTTTTGTTTTCAAAAGCAGTGGGACAAAGCTGGAAACACTGATATTTGCTTTCCCGGCGGGTGGAACTGGAAGCAGAAAGCAGTGAAGAGCTTTGCCTGAGGCAGCAGATCAAGTCAGCAGCGAAATGAAAAGCCCGGGTGTGACCCTGGGTGGTTTGATGATTGCCCACCTGACCGTGCCACCTCCTGCCCCATCCTCCGCAGTTCCACATCCCAGCTCTGATGCCTTCAGGTGGCCCCATCAGTTTGTTGTTTTCACACGGGCTGGGTTTACACAGCAGGGGAAAAGAAAATATTTATAGAAAGGGACACAGCATTCGCCAGGTGGGGATTCTGCATTGGCGAGGCAGGGATGTGAAATTTATCCGGCACAGATAAGCTTTTGAGGAACTGGGGAAGGAGTGTTCATTAGCTGGCAAGGGGCACTCCCAGGCAGCACAAATGTTCCTTTTTCGATCAGCAAATCACACCTTTTGCAGCAGGATTAGTTGATGCCTTTAATGATAATGTAAGAAGATTACACTTCCCCTTTCTCTTCACGATTCAAAGCCCTTAAATACAGAGAGCCAGCGATATTTCTCGAAATATCACTGTGGAATTACCACTGTCCTCGCACAGACAGCTGGAGAGGCCAACAGAGTGGAGCAATGCCTTCAACATGTTCCTACAACAGCTCAGCACGAGAAAACAGAAGCAGGTGAAGGCCTCAGATCCCATCTCCGGCAGGGCCTGGCGCAGTGACAGTGCTCAGGAGATTAGGGATGCTCTCTGTGATGGAGCCCTGAGATAATCCAAGCTCTGAGCTCCATCCAAGAGCTCCTTTTTGGACGCTTTCTGATCTCAGCCAAGCTGGGGAGCACAGCCACTGATCCTGGGAATTGGGAAGCAGGGGAATCCCATTCTGCTTTGTCCCTAACAGCTTCTTCCTGTGCAGGGGTTTGCAGCTTTAAGCGCTGGTATCCAGGGGATATTTATATTGGGAGATGCAAATTAAGGAGCATTTCTCTAACACAGAAAGCTCTAATTAACAAATAGTCCATCCAGGCTCAGTTAAATATTTAAATGATCTGACAGAGCTGAGCAGGGCTTGGGAACTGAGCTGCAGCATTTTTTTTTTAAAGCAGGAGGGCTCCACCCTGAGAATTTAGGGACAGGGGAGCTGGAACTGAACCAAAGGGAATAAAGATGAAACCAAAGGTGTAACAGAAAATTGGCAGTGTATGGGAGAGGGGAGTTTTCGATGAATTAAATGATTCAATTTAGGTCCTGTTAAACTTCCCCCAGGCTCTAACCCTGTGCCCTTTGTTTGAGCACCCACAATTAGGGGTTTCTCATCCACCCCCATCCCCAATTTATCACCAGGGAAAGGTGGGGTGGGGCACAGGGAGTGTTCTCTTTGGGTGGGCAGCTCTAATCAAAGTCTTTCTGGAGGGATAAAGGGCTGATCCAGGAAAGCTTTCCCAGGACTTGTGTCTTCCTCAGTCCCAAAGTGGTGGCGGGACAGTTTGTGGCTCATGAAACATCCAGCCCTTCCCATCACAGAGAGATGAGAACATCCCAAACACCCAGATAAGAGCTGCTTATGGGGAACTTAAGAGAAAGAGAGAAATACTCATTTTCTCTACGTCTTGAATCTATTTTTACCATCCTTTATATGAGGCATTATTGCCTGTTAAAGCCTAGGGGGTGACTGAGGGGTGAAGAAAGTTCTCGATCTCTGTAGGACTATGGAGGGTTTGAATTTTTGCTAAAGAATAATTTTTAATTCTAAAATTTCCTTCGGTTTCACCCTTCTGAAATCCCACAGGATGGAATTGTGAGGCAGCAGCTTTTTGAAGGCAGAGGGACAGGCACAGAGCTGGGTCCTGGCAGGGGCTGGGGCTGTTCCCTGCTGTTTGTGCCATCCCACCCCTGGGCCCAGCAGAGGATGATGCTTTTGTGCTTCTCAGTCCAGGGGAATCTGGGAGAGGGAACCTGAGAAAAGCTTTTCCTGCAGAGAAAGCAACGGGAAACAAAAGGCTGAAGATGTTTTGCTGGTTCCTGTTGCCCACAGTGTTCCAAACCTGCTGCAGTCCTGGAAGAGTGGGGCAGAGCAGGATGTAGAAAAGGGCCCTGACTGCTCTTTCAGGCACTCCTGGAGGGCTTTGATCTCCCTGGACACTGGGATTTCAGGGATGTAGCTTCATTTCCACTGATGGATGGAAGAAGCTGATAGCAGTCTCCAGATTTTCTTGGAGCTGAGCAAACTCACAGAGGATTGTGATTTAAAAAATCCAAATAAAAATTGTTTCTACTGGAGCGCCTGGAATAAACCCAAGCTCAACAAAGGAATCTCATTTCTGGGAACCAGACTAGTTTATATGTAATTTCATATCATTCATCTACCCTGCTGCTGTACCTCCACCCATGTGTTTCTGCTGCTCCCTGAGCCAACAGAATGAATAAAAATCCCAGGTTGAGCCTTTATTAGCGTGTGTAATGCAAGTCAAGCTGCTTTGAACATCCTCTTGTTGGGTATTAATGCAGCATGCCATTTGTTACACGAGTATTTTGCTGTGGCAGACAGAAAGTGACATTTATGGGTCTATCATGAGAATGAATTTCACCATCCATTAAAATGATGTACAGGTAAACACTCCATTCATTTTAAATCCAGGAGCTTTGGTTCTTCCTCTGCCCTGTTGGATGGGTCCATCAATACAGCCACTATTAGCCAAACTATTTGCTGGGAAGGGAGAACGACTGAAAAATGTTACAGGCCTGTAATTAAAGGGGTTGTAGCTTGAAGGGAGAGCAGAGGAATTAAAGTTATTGGTGAGCTCTTCTCTTACAGATCTGTGATCTCTGGAGCTGGAAAGGCACTGCCCCATTCCATCAGCAGGAGACATCAACCAGCCACCACAACCAGCCCAGGGACACAGTTACAAAATATTTATCTAAAATTCAAAGTAAAAATAAGGTCAGTGTCGGGAAAAATCTGTAAATCTGGGTTTATAAACTGCTCTGTGGGGTGCAGCCACTGAAGGAAGGCAAGAAGTGCAAGCTGGGGCCTCAGCTGCGGCTGGGTTGGTTGGTGTCACTCAGTCACCATGTCCCACCCAGGAGGTGGCCAGAGCTGAAAGAGAAGTTCTTATTACCATAAGAACATATTACCACGAGAATATTTTCAAATTCTCTGCTTGGGAGGACATACACNTGTAGGTCAGGGTGACAGGGCCTTAAGGCCTAAGTCAGAATCAGAAGATGCGTCTACCTTTTTCCCAATCTGNTGATGTTTCCTAGAGGATTGCTGTGAGAAATGAGCAAGGCAGGAAGCAAACGTGCTCCAAACGTGAGCCATGCCCCTTGGAAAACGAAGCACCGTTGTTTACCCACCGTAATTGTAGAAATTAAGGTAATAACAATTACAATTAAGTGACTCATACGTTCGACTGCGCAATCAATTCGGCTCAGAGGCAGCGTTATTGTGTATTAAATAAAAGGCCGTGATGAATAAAAGCTGTGTGAGGGACTCAGGCAGGGCCCAGCCCCAGCCCTTCTGCAGAGCCACGAGAAGCTCCAGGGGCCTGGAGGTCACGCTTCCCTGGATGCACCCTCAGACCCGTGTCTGACAACCTTGGGTGCTTTTTTCAAAGTCGTGATGCTTGTCCGGCTCTCCTGGGCCAAGGCCAGCCTGGAAGGGTCGTGTTTGCTCCATCTGAGCTCTGGCCGTGTTTGTTTGTCATTCCTGCCCTTTCCAATGTGCTCCTGAGCTCCGCTTTAAGAGTTTCAAGCCAAATGCTGGTGCTCTGCTGAGCTCCCTCTGGATGAGTCACATCTGGAGGCCTTTCCAAGGTGTGTAACTCAGCATTAATTAGTCGGGGTTGATCAAGCCCCGAGGTGCTGCAGCAGGAGCTGTGTCACCAGCACGGCCCCAGCGCTGTGAGGCTGCCGGGACACTCCTGTGCCCCAGCCAGGGCTGGTGCAGCAGCTCCTGGGTGAAATGATCAGGGCTAAGGCCTTTACTGGAATTCAGCTCTTTATTAAAGATATCAGCAGGGTAGTGAGCCCAACAAGGCACGCCCACGCTGCCGGAGCTTCCACTGGCAATCCAGGACGGCAGAAGGCATGTAAATATGTCAATATAGAGCAATGTAACAGAGACCACGGGCCTGTCACCACGGGAGCCTCAGAAAATCTCTCACCTTACGCTTCTCGGCCTCCACACACTAGTTCAGTTCTCTAGGTCAGGGTGACAGGGCCCTAAGGTCTAAGTCAGAATTAGGAGAAGCGTCTACTTTTTCCCCAACCTGCGGTGTTGTTTAAGTCTTTCGATTGTGTGATGCCTCTTTGTCCGAGGGGTTTTTTCCTTCTCAAAACCGTCCCATGGTGCCGAGGGTCTCTCTTATTTCCATACGCCCGCCTCCTCTCGGGCACCATTTCGGGAAGCAGCGAAGACAAAGGCGGAGCCTGACGGAAAAGGGAGTACAACAATCAGGGTAATTCACAACAGTTCAGGAGACAAGGCTAGGAGAATCAACTGGTGATTGCCTCTTTTAACATTCTAATTCGGCACTGCAGAGGCTTACGCTGGGAACTAGTTCCCTACAGTGGGGTTGGAACTAAATGATCTTCAAGGTCCCTTCCTTGTTTCCAGTGTTTAATTCCATGTTTCTGTAATAAGGATTTGAGATCTCTCGGTGCTGAGCACTGGTGAGGCCCCTCGAGGGCTGTGTCCAGGTTTGGGTCCCTCATGACAGGAGAGACCTGGAGGGGCTGGAGCCCCAGGAGCGGCTGAGGGAGCTGGGAAAGGGCCTTGTTAAAAGCTATCAACTTCAATAACCCAACAACCCCACATCCCACCACTGGCCCAAGAAAGCCAAAATCGCCCACAACACCAGCCAGAGCCGGCTCCCCAAGCAGAGCCAGGTCCCTCAGCTGCCTCCTGGCAGAGACAGTCCCAGCGACAATCCCAGCGGTTCTGCTCCTGACCCAGCCTGCCGCAGTCCCACACCCTCCTGCTGCACTCACGTCAAGTTTTTCCTGCTTTTGTCAACGTTTTGAGCCACTCTGATGCCTTCTGTCAGCTTTTAACCACTGACTTGCTGACAGCATCAGAAGAGGGTTGTTGGCAGCAAAACGTGTGCCCACAAATCAAGGGAATAAAAGGTTTCTATGTCTCTTTTTTAATGCCGGTGGCTGCATTTCCAGAGTCTAAATATTTCTAACTTGAGCCTATGATTTATCACCTTCAGTCTCCTACTTCTCCAGTAAGAACCAGAGAATTTAGAAGATATGGCAGCAAAACTTTTAAGAAATAAATCTCTTTTTTTTTTTCACCCTGATAATATTCTTCAACAGTGAAAAAAAGAAGGGTATAGAAAAATCAATGCAAAAAAATTATTTCTAAGTAGGATGTGTTATAAAATGCTCCTAGAGGCATCAGCAGGTCTGGGATTCCCATAAATAAGTTTTCCATAATCAGTCAGTATTTAATTAACACCCAGAAACTGCCTGACAGAATCTAAATGGAATCTTTAAGGCACTTAATTTAGAAAGTGTTGCTGAAATGGATTGCAAATGGTTCTCCTGGCCAGTTGTTTCTCTCTCACAGATGCAAAAGCTTTATCTCACAGGCAGCTTGTCTGCCTGAGTTTGGGGAACCTGAAAAGCTACAATTCACTTTCAAAGTGGATCTGTTCAATTCATCCTCTTCTTTCTCTCAATTACAGCCCCTCCCCTGAGGAAAGGCAGGCGAAGAGAACCTGTTGGCTGAAGCTGAAACAAGGAAGCAGAAAGCAGGAGGGTATTTCCCAAAAACTGCTGTAGGAGTAATTACTGGAACTGCACAGCTCTTGTTCTATCAAACAAATTATTTTCAGAGTAATCCTCGCTCTCCTTGCTAATTTTTGTTCAAACCCATTTTGCCATGTGTGTCTGCAGCTGCCTTTGTACCAGCTAAGCTTTGCCTTTGATCTCCTTATTAGCCGGGGTCCTCAGGAATGTGTTTTTATTAAAAAACATGCCCTGGAAAATGTTCTCTTGCGAAATCAGTCCTGGTGTGGCAGTGTGCTGAGTGAGGGTTAAAGAGTTCTGGTCCAGACTAGGAGAGATTTGCTGGAATTTTCAGTGGAAGGGAGAGAAGGGCTCGATTTGTCTGTAGAATCTCACCAAATCCCACTAAAATCCCACCCTGCCAGAGGAACTTCCTCTCAGAGTGGGTAGAACCAAATGTGGAGGGAAAAGCACAACCAGAGGGGCGAGGATTCCTCTCCCAACATGATCCCACAGCCTCCAGACACGGGGATTTCAGGGATTCCTCCACTCACCTGTGGCATCTTTGTATTTCACAGGCCATGATGGATTTTTCCCTTTTTTCCCCCCATCAATTTTTACAAGCAGCGCTCTGTGATTTCTCATTCTCACGTAAGTACAAACAACCTGGAAAAATCACATTTCTTCCTGGATTCTCACTGTCTCTTCCACATTTTGACCCGAGTGAGACACTCAGCCCCTTCTCCATTATTTAGTGATTCCCACTGCTGTGGAAACGCCTCCTTCCAGCTGGGAAGGGCAGGAGGAGGGCACAGGTGGAGCAGAAATGATGAGCACTGAAGACCCACAGCTCCTGTTCCTCCATGGAGGGCCCTGCAGCAGGGTTAGCCCAGGGAATGGAAATTCCAGCTGACGTGGATGCAGCTCGGTCCCTAAATAGAAGGCTTGCAGAGCTCCCCCGTGGGCTGCAACAGCTTTTTCCTGGAAAAATGTTGACTTGAGGGGTCCCTGCACTGCAGGAGAGTGGCACAAATCCCTGGCACACCAAAACAGCATGGCCAGAGTGACCCTTCCCACAGCAAGGGGCTGGAACTGGTCTGGAGGGAATCAGCCTCTTCCAAGCCCCATTTCCTGGAATCATTAAGGCTGGAAAACACCTCCAGGATGACCAAGCCCAACCTGTGACTGACCACCACCTCCGCCAGACCAGAGCACAGTGCCACACTGCTGGCTCGTTATTTTAGCAGCAAACACCCTGCTCTGGTGGGCGTTTGAACTCTGTGTCCTCCTCACGTTAAAATTCTGCTGCTTTCCCCCCTCACCTGCAATTCCCACTGCACACAACCTGTGCACTGAAGCCCCTCTGCACCTCCAAGGCTGGTGAGGCATCGAGATCATGCAAGACACAACGATTTGACCCCAAAAAACCGCATTGAACTCTGTGGTGGGGGTGCAGAGCAGCTCCTCGAGGGCTCCCAGCCCCGTGTCGGAGTGCGGGGTGCTCTCCTCTCACAAACTGCTGTCCCCGTCCCTCCCCAGCTGTCACCTCCCAGAGAAGCAGGCCCAGGCTGCAGCTGGTGCTGAGCAGTTTCCAGGCAGCTGTGCCCGGCCCATTGTTCCCTCTGCAGACAAGGGATGTTTGCAAATGTGGCTGAATTCCCCCAGCCACAGTGGATGCAGCCATGCCAGGTTTTCAGCTGATTGTGATGGACACGAGATAATTCACACATTATAAAGATGGGTTTACAATGAAGAATGATTGTTTTTTAGCCTGATAAGGACGGGTTTGAGAAACAGCCATTTCTTTTTTGTGAAGCTCAGGCATTCAATGCCATTCACAAAATGGCTACAAATAAGAAGGAGGCAGCATCAGCTGAAAGAAAATGATCTGGGGAGGAAACTCATACTGGCCATGTGTGTTTTTCCACTTTTTTTTTTTTGGCAGCAGGATATGAGACTGCTTGGAGCATCTTCCTGCCACTGGAAGCAAAGTCGAGACTAATCTCAGCCCGTGGGCTCGGTTTGTGTGCAGATCTTGCTCACAGACTCAGCAAAGCACAGCAGAACACAGCGAAATGTCCACCCCCAGCTGTTCCGAACGCTGCTCCCAGCTCGGAGCATCTCTGGCTGCTGGGAGCAAAGTCAGACCTAATCCCAGCCTGTGGCCTGAGTGTCTGCAGAGCTCGTTCACAACCACAAACCAGGCTGAATGTCCAACCCAAACTGCTCACAAAAACCTCTCCTGGGCAGGGCAGAAGGGGAAAGTGCTCCCACAGCAGCCCCCAGCCCAAGGGTGCACAGGGGATGTGGCAGTTCTGAGCATGGGATATTTTTTGTTATTTTGGAGCTGACTCCAAATCCTGCCACTCCACTCCCTCAGCAGTCTGGCCTCACCTGAGCAGGGAAGGATATTAGCAGGAACCTCACCCTCCCTGAGGTCGGCTGTTCACTAAAAGAAGACATTTATAGGCAGTGAAACAACCCAGAAAAACAAAGATTCCACAAGACAAGGGTCAGCGCAATTACCCTGAGATGAAACGGGCTCTGCCCCAGGCTGTGGAAGGGCCAGAGTGTCCCTGCATCACTCAGGGATGGAGGCACCCAGCAGGCTCCAGGGCTGGGCCCAAACACACCATTTAAAGGACAATCAAAAAGCTGTAGCCCCAAAAGTGCCAAGCTCACACTGGTATGACAGAAAATGCCACCTCACCACTAATTAATTCAGTTCTGCAGAGCATTCCAGGAGCCTTACATAAAAGGTTCCAAACAAATGCGAGGCATTGCTAAGAAAACGCTCGGCCTTTCTTACAAATTAATTAATTTGTGGTATTTCCTTAATGACAAGCATTATCTAATGGAACTGAAAACACCAGATCAAGCAGACGTGTCCCATTCCACAGCCAGTCCGAGGAGAGAGAGGGGTGGGGAAGTGTCTTTAGGGTTTAGCAGGGGAACACCAAACAAACAGGCGACTGCATATGTTCTGTTTCATTTAATATCTGCTATCTGTGTGTGAATAAACATTTCATATCGCACCTTTTGATGGCTGCCACAACAATATTTCAAAGAGAGAGCTCCTTCTTCACAGGGAAGGGGGACTTGCTCTTGTGTGAGAAGAGGGAGATGAAAGACAGCTTTGCACCGTAGCTGCAGCACAGCCCCAGACCTTTTGAACCGTTAGGATTTATATGTCATTAAATAATTAACTCAACGATGCATGAGAGAAAGTCATGTAAAAGACCTCAATTAATTGCTTTCATTGCAGCAGGCACCGGGTCCTCGTGATGAGATATAAGCAGGGTGAACTTTGTTTCGGAGATTGCCTTTTAAATGCAGTCATAAAAAATGGGGAAAATGCCTTGTTCTGATGCCGCTTTTGTTTGCTGGAGAGTTTTTCTGTGTTGCAGTGTCTTAGCCTTAAATTAACTGACACAATCAGATGCCAGGCTCAGCCCTGCCCTTGTGCCACTGGCTTTGTGCTGTTCTCTCCCTCCTCCTGAATTCCAGGGACAGTGAGAGGCGAAGCAAGGCCTGTCTGAACTATGGATTTCTAATTAATTTATCTGCTGCCTTTTATCTTTCAGTATTCACAGGCTGGTATAAGCAATTTGTTTTAAGCTGCCTGCTGCATTCTGCCACCTCTCTCGGGATTATCCTGTAGTCTAATAGGATATAATTCCTGGTTGTGTCAAACTCTCGGTGCTTTATTTAATCCCGCTAGTTTTTTTCAGACTTTTCTGCGTCACTCTTAAACCCTTTCCTATCCTGGTGCTTGCAGCCTCTGACAGACTTTTCCTGCAGATTCTGGAAGGAGGAAATTCAAGTCAAGTCTTGGATTCAATCCCCAGGGCATCCCACTACACTAAATTAAATATCTGGATGAGAAATTGGAGTACAATCAGAGGACAGACCACAACCTACACCCTGACCCGAACCAGCCTCAGGGCAGCTCCAGGGTCAGGATTCCAGCTGAATTTAGAGTAAGGCTCTGTTTGTTCTTCCAACCTGTTGCATTTTAAATGAGTGGGGTGAGAACTGCTAATGGGGAAAAAAGACAGCAGTGGAATTCCCACTGATATCCTGAGATGGAAACAGGCTCTGCCCCAGGCTGTGGAAGGGCCAGAGTGTCCCTGCATCACTCAGGGATGGAGGCACCCAGCAGGCTCCAGGGCTGGGCCCAAACACACCATTTAAAGGACAATCAAAAAGCTGTAGCCCCAAAAGTGCCAAGCTCACACTGGTATGACAGAAAATGCCACCTCACCACTAATTAACCCAGTCCTGTTAATGGGAACGGCTAACAGGGGTAAAGGCAGCAGTGGAATACCCACTGATTAAGGATTCTAGTGGAAGGGAACATTCCTAATCCCAGTTTTAGCATGCGTGGAAATGAAATCACTTAACGGGCTGGGTTTCCAGCACAATTTGTGTGCAGTGCCCACGCTCTCACCTCAGCTCGTGGTGACATAACCTGTACTTAACCTCGGAGGAGGATTAGGGTTGTATGATCCAGATGGGGCCATTTTAGCCAGGTTGCTGCTTCATTATTTAAAAGGTTAACAAAAAAAAAAAGAGGAGAGGACTAATCTGATGCCATCTGCTCAGGAAGAGGTGAGAAAAATTCTGCCAGGCTTTTATGTTCATTCCTGTCCGCTGGCTTCACGCGGGTTTCCATTCCCACTTAATTCCACGCTGTCACCTTGGAACGGGCACACCACGGCTGGGCAGAGGCTGGGCAGCAGCGCTGAGCTCCCCCCAGCTGATGGCCCGGCCGTGGCGGGTAGGAGCCCGGGGGTGGCGAGTGCTGAACGGGTGCTCCCTGCCCTGATTCCAGCAGGTCCTGCTGGGGGGCCCAGGCTGTGCAGGCTGCGGGGACACTGCGGGGACACCACCGGGAAGATGGATCTCCGCACAAAAACCTCCCCAGTTTGTGCGAGGAAGCGCGGCCTCGGCCGGGCTGCTCCTGCCGGGGATGGAGCGGCAGGAAGGGAGGGGGAAGAGCTGATCCTGCAGGGTTTGTGCACAGAAAAGGGACACAGCGTGGTCAGCCTGGGGGTGGCTGTGTCCGGGTCACAGCCACAAAGCTCATGGGCTGAGCAGGACAGTTCCAGGCTGGATGTCAGCGCTCCCTGAGCTGGGGGGATGTGATGGCAGTGGGAAAGGACGGATGCTCTGGTGGTTCTTCAGAGCTCGGAGGTTTTAGCTGCTCCCAGCTCCACAGGAGGAGGCAGATCCCGACTCTCCAGGATGTGGGCATGGCCAGGCAGAGTTATTCCCTCACTCTGCTGTGCAGGGAGCACCGACAGCTTAAAGCGAGGAACTCCCTCAGCCAGTGCTCACTTCCCACAGTCTCTGCTACTCACAGAGACAAAAATCACCTTGATCACGATAGTGAAAGAAAAGGGTGCAGCTAATGAGCTCTTAATTGGGTGGGATTGGCACTCAGACCCTGCTCCAGGCTTTGGAAACCAAAAGGAACGGACTTCCCATGCAGCCAGTGACATCAGCTCTGGTCTTCTCATGGGCTGCCTGGAATGAGCTTCATTAATGTTTTCCTCGGTATAATCCATCATCCCTTCAACAATGCATTTCTGACAGTTAATTAGACTCCACAGAGTGGAATAAGTAGTGCCGTGTTTGGAATTATAATCCAGTCCTGAAAAACAGATCATATGAGGCATAGCAGCAGCCCAGGCTCTTGGACGTCTTAAGGAGTTTTTATTCCAAAAGCTTGGTAAACTGTGCTGAGTAAATTCTGCAGCGTGTTTGCCCCTGGCTTCATCACAAAGAAGAGTCAAGAATCTCTGTTCATTAGCAAAACCCCAAATAAATAAAGCCATACATAAATAAATTCAGGCCTTTGGAGTGAAGGTGAAGCCCAAGTGTCATTCCCTGCCCTGGGTGACACTCAGGCCATGAGAGAGGGAATCCTTGAATCCTTGTCAGATTTCCTGCTGAGTTCAGTGGGGTTGGACATGGGAAGTCAGACTGTATTACAGGATGGAAAACGCTGCAGTAGGGACCTGCTTCATCTGGGTTACCTGGGGCATTTGGGGGTTTTATTGGAATGGTGCTGTTATTTACTGGATATTCAGAACAAACCCAGGGACCTGGGAGTGGCTTCTCAGTGATAAAAATGATCCCACTGAGTAGCCAATAACACCGAGACTGGGTTCAGGACCTTGGAGACCTGGCTGGGTTAGGGGATCCTAAGCCAGGAGAGCTCCTGGGATGCACAGCAAGGATGGGTTGTTAAAGAGGAGGACAGAGCTGGCTCTGTGATGAATGGCATGAGGCAGCAGAGATGTTTTTCCAGAAGGTGTCCACTTGCTTCAGACATGCACCAGTGCTGTTACCTCGAGGCCCTGGGCACAGGCAGCCTGCTGTGACAGCTGGCAGTGCCACCAAGTGTGACAGGGAGAGCAGCAAGTTTAAACAGAACCTGGACCGCTGCTCCCCACACCTGGCATCCTCTCCCTCTGTCTTCTCGCTCTTAATCGGTTTTTAATTTACTGCTTATCTAGGCAGCGTTTGAAAGATGTCCCAGACCTCTCTGGATGCAAATATTCCATTGAACGTGGCTGTGAATCTTCGGTTGGAAAGCTCCTACAGCCATCTGGAAGTTTCCTGGGTAAAAGGAGAGCCAGTGCCTTCAGCTTCTCCCCCAGCCTGTCCCTGCCCACGTACCCCTCGTGCTGGGCAGAACCTGGGAGAGAGGGATAAAATCCTGGCTTTCCCCAAACCACGGCTCTGCCTCGGAGCTGCACTGGCCGCCAAGGACACGGCTCCTGCTCCCAGGGCTGAGCTGGAGTCACTGTGAGACCTCACAGCTAAGCCAGGGCTCCCCAAGACCTGAGGATGAGCTGTGCAATCCCTGTTTGGGGGCCAGGAAGAAGATGATTTTAAACTCCTGCTATTTCCTTCTTCAAGGGAATCTGTTCCCCCTGAGGCAGCGATGCTGAACCTGCAATTGCAGCCACAGATCACAGAGAGACACTTCTCTGGGCACAAAGCCTGCTTCTGATGTCCTTCCTTCCTCGGGTCCCTCAGGTGTCAGGTCAGTGACCTGTCCTGGTGAAGCACAGTCTCCCCCCCCGTGTTTGTTTAGAGGAGCAAATCGCAGCAAATCTCTCCACCCCCAGCAGCTTCACTTTTTTTATTGCAAAGTGCTCCCTGAATCCAAGCAGGGAGCAGCCTGAAGGCTTTCAGGGACAGCCGAGGTGATCTGCACACACACACAGAGTCTGGAGCTGCTGGGATGCACCCAATCCTCCCTGTGCGCACGGCTCGGGGTGCTGCTCCTGCAGCTCTGCAGGGCTTTGGTGGAATCCCTGTGCCACTGTGAGAAGCTGATCCGAGAGGTGGGATCAGCCACTTCCCACGGAGCAATTCACTGGGAAACCCTGGAACCCTGCTAAAACCCCCACAGCTTACCCCACAGCTAAAGCAAAACCAACAAGGCAAAACAGGGGCACATTATAACATTATAATTGGCTACAACTGATTCTCTGGCCAATTTCCACACCTCCTTAATCTGAATTGTTATCACCAGGAAGCCAAGAAGAACCTGGGTTCTGCATTTAGACTCATCTTATTTTTTATGTATTTAAAAGTGTATTAAAAAGATTTTTGTACTAACAACACAGGCCTCAGAAGCTGACTCCAAGTGCCTGCCTCGGCTGAGCTGTTCTGGGAACCTTAAATGAGGCTGCACCCTGAACTTTGAGTAATTTTTTTTTTCATCTCATTATGCTCAACTCGTAGATATTTTTATAGCAGTGCAAGCTGGAGTGAAGAGAGAGAGCGAGAATTGGAGCAGAAGATTGGATACTCAGCTCCCAACGCTCCTGATAGCTCCTCATCGATTATTTTGGGTGTAAATGGTATTGATTATGGTAATGAGAAGGCTCAGGGAGAGGTGACAAGCCCAGGGACAGCTTTCCCAGGCCAGCTGCGTGCAAATCACTGCTGGAACTTGCAGCACCGTGAACTGCTGCACTTGCCAGCCCTGAACATCCCAGTGCCTCTGGAGCACTAACGAGGGTCCTTAATGGGAGCAGGCTGTGCATTTCACACGTGGAAAAGCAGAGGAAGCAGAGAACCTGCTCTGCCCCAGGAGCGACACTGAGGAAGCCTCTGCCAGAGCCAGAACCGAGCCCGGCTTTTCCAGCAGCTCCAACAAACCGAGCTGGGGTTTTGCAGTGACTCACAGAGCTCCTCTCACCAATACCGAGGGCCTCCAAAAGCTTTGTTTTCATGCTGGGGGAAACCAATTTTCCCGTGTAACCTTTGCCAGCTGAGGATTGATGAAGGGCTGATATTGGAAAAGATATGAACTCCCTGTGCCAATCTCTGCCGCGGCTCCGGGAAAACGGGCTGGTGATTCTTCACAGGGATGTTGTGGGACAGGGACATGAAGGATTATCAGCTGCTCAGGCACAACCCTGGGAGATAGCAAATGAAAGCCAAGGCAGAACTGGAATTCCTCAGCAGATATTGGATTTCTTGTGTATTTTTCTCCTGCCACCCAGGATAGCTGATATTTCTCCCTCGCATTCCTGTCAGCGAGTGGGAATTCAGCTTTCAGCCTCCAGCATATCAACAAGAGAGGGGTTTGGCATCTGCTCTGATATTTTAAGCACAAAAGAAGAAAGACCTGTAGCTTTGTCTTGACAGTGCTGGTAAATTCCTTGTGCCTGCTTCTCTGAGCCGAGGGTTACACAACGTTAGTGCAGGATGGAAATGTCCTGTCAGGCACACAGAGACAACTGCGGCTGCTGCACAAATTCTTTCCACGCTATAAATATAGATCTTCCCCCATAATTGCAACACAATCTCGATCTGCCTGTGGTGATAAAGAAAAAAAAAATTTAAAAAGCTGTTTAATTTAATTAGAGTCCATTTGGAAACCTAGCAGCATGAAATAATTTGATTTACAGAAATAACCCTCGCTGGCTACAGACAGAATTTCTTTGTGTCTTATCTTGGGATAACAGCAACTGCTACATTTCAAACCTTAAACTGTATAAACAGTGTGACCAGAGAGAGCCCTGAGAACATTTGAAATGACGTCAGGGTATTGCCACTTCAGCTCCCTGTCCTCTCCCAGGCAGAGATGCTGGAAATGCTGCTGGAATAACCTTCAGCCCTGAGGGAATTGTAGCTGATTCCTGTCCAGCCTCTCCACTGCAGTTTGCATCCTTCCCAAAGGCAGCAGCTCCCACTAAAATCTCCTTTTCTGTGGGTGAGGCCACTGCTGGCCCAAGGGGTAATGCTTTATGAAGAATGCCCTAAAATTGTTTGTGAGCTACAGCATTAAAAACTTTTCATTCATTCTACAGCAGGTGATTGCTAGAGGCAAAAAATGTGGGACGGAATGAAGATTCTGTGGACAAACTGGTTAGAAGAAGTGGTTATTACACTTTTTGCCCAAATCTTGAGAGGAAAATACTTCTTTCCCTTCCTCAATTTCCTTTGAATACTTTTTTTCATTTGTTTCCTTACTGCTTTGTTTGTTCAGTTCTAATTAAAACTGAAAAACCTGAAGAGAGTAAAGTTGCTGCAAAGCAAAATTATTATCTGATCTACAAAAAAGAGCTTTTCTTTGTGTTTGCTCACATTTGCAGCTTCCAGTACCTTTTGGAAAAGTGGAGAAACAAATGATATAACCACAGATTCTTCTGTTGCTTTGACATTTTATTTCTTCCAGAAGTAAGCTACAAAACCTTTCTCTGAAGGTAAGAGGGAGCCAGCTGATTATTTAGGTGATCTCTTGTATATCACAGATGTTACATTTACCATGATATCCATACATTTATCTCTGCTGAGTCCAGTAATTTCATTTAAATTAAAGCATTTCCATCCCTTAGGGCTAAACGCAAGAAAGAGATCTTTTAATTTGACTTTAGCAAGGTAAAGGTAGGAAACTCCCACCATTTTTACCTTTCAAAAGGAGCAGGACCTGCTTCTGAGTGACAGAACTGAGGAAGAAGAAGCATGAATGTCAAAGGGAGAGACTATTTGTGTGCAATATAATAATAAATACAATTAAAGCCATAGGAGCCTTCTCAACCACAAGGCAGATACACACGAAAATCATAAAAATCCATAAAAACAGCTTGTGTGGGCATTTCTGTGCACAGGTGTTTCCAGGTGTGAGATGGAGAACCCAAGCCTATAAAACCACCTCTGTGTGTGAGGGAAAGGCAAAGGAAAAGGGGATTAAAGCTATAAAAACGCCTTAAATAAATGAGGGATAGAGAAAAACACAGATGGGATGTCACAAGAGAGAGGTGGGAGTTAGCAGCCCCTGGGACGGTTGAGTTGCCCCTTCTCCTCACTTCCTGCTCCTGTAATTTTTATTTCATGGATGACCTGTCTCTCCTGGAGCGCTCAGAGCAGTCCCAGGGATGTCCCTTCCCCAGCAGCCCCGGGTGTGAGCCAGAGGGGCACACGCAGGGCTGCTCTGAGCAGCTGCACTCGGGCAGAACAAAAGCCTGCAAATGCTGTTTGGGCAACAGCGAGCCATCCCCTGCCACTGCTGCCAGCCTGGATGGCACCGAGCGAGGCAGAGCTGCAGACAGCCACTCAGACGTTATTATTATTAATTATTGGTATTTGCACTGTGATTAGCACCCGGCAGGCTCAGCCAGGGAACGGCTCCCAGCGGCCAGCCCCTGCTCCAGGGCTGTTCTGCAGGCTCGACACACCTGAAGTGCTGGAGGGCAGCCACTGCCTTGCTGGATGTGGCTGGTTCCTGGTTTAAAAAGGGAAAAGAAACCCCATCGGAGTCATACAGTGGTTTCCCATAGGGGAAAAAAACAAACAAAACCCCAAATTAAAACCAAACCCAAACAACCACCCAGAAACTGTATCAGGATCCGCAGGCCGGACTGGGGGTGATGGGACTGGGGCAGTCTTTGGTTTTCAGTGGTTCAAGCTCTCTCCCAAGGAGAACTGTTTGGAAGAAGGTTCAGATGAGGACTCAGATGAGGATGCAGCCCAGAGCACGCTGGTGCTCTTTGTCATTTCTATTTTGGAAGAGCCCAGAGGCCTCGATCAGCATCAACACAAGCAGACCATGGGCTGGGCAGCACGAACGCTGTCCAGCAGTGACGGGCACGGGTGTGGCTGCAGCTGGGGTGAAAGTGGCCAGCAAAACAGGGCTGAGAGTGGACACCAGGCCCAGCTAACGGGCAGCGCCCACCCCACCTGTGCCCTGTCCTTTCCCAAATTCCCAGGCAGCTGCCCAGACCCTCTGGACCAGGGGCAATCTCAGCCTGCCAGCGTGACGTGTCCCTCCCCACCTCCTGCCAGGCTGCATCTGCACAAACCCGCGCTTGTCTGTGACAGTGCCCGGCTTTCTCTCTTTATTTATCTACCTGTCGAGTCCTTTTCCAGCCTCTCTCTGGACAGGCACGGAGCAGGAGACAGGAGCAGCTGCTGTGGCATGCGCTGAATGCCAACGAGCTCGGCAGGGTGTGCGAGCTGAGGAAAGGTCCCTTTGTAAACACGCCTGGTGATCAAAGGGCTGATGCTTGCTGATATTTTCAACATTAATAATCTCCCAGCTGCCTCCCTCGATTCTCTGGCTCCCTGTTTACCTCTCCTTCATGGTACACGGAGTGGCAGAGCTTAAAACAATCGGCTGGCTGGAGGGAAGGGGGGTTGTTGGGCACAGGAATTCACCTGAAGGAAAATAAAACATACTGGCATTGCACAGAAAAGCATCAAATAAGTATTAAAAAATCATTGTATTGCCATATAATGTGCCTGGCGCAGACTGAGAGGCATCTAGAGATATGTACATGCATACAAAACCAAAGTACATTCACAATCCAGGTACTGCACGTGTCCCTGTGCCACTCCTCCTCTCCTACCCACTACGCAGAGATAGATGGAGTTAGGGAATAGAAACATAAGTGCTTCATCAATAAAACAGAAAAATTACTGCCAAAAATGAACGCCCAGGCAAGGTGCTCCCAGAAGAAGGCAGGGAGCTGGCTATTTTTGTGATGGTTTGTCTGTTTGCTGAAGAGCAGCGAGGAGGAAGCCAAGAGAGGAGCTAAACAGAGGCAGAAATAGCTCCAGCAGCACCGCTCTGAGTGACAGCAAAGGGAGGATATTTGGGCCAAGTGCTGGCTGAGACAGACCCGAAGATGCAAGGAGAGGAGGCGTTTTCCATGGCTCAGCTCCTGCTGTGCTCCGTGGAGCAGGACGTGGAACGTTCTTTGTCAATCACCGCGACGGCGTCAGAGCATCCCGGCTCCGTGGCCTGCTCCTCATGGATGTCCTTTGGCTCAAGGAGAAAGCTTTAATAAAAGCTGGTTCTAAACCCTGCGTGCACTGGGAAAACGTCATCTGTCGCTGAAATACAGCCAGGGCTGGAGTGGCAAGCAGCAGCCCTCGGAGCAGCGCTCGGCCAGCCCGGCAGAGGAAAAGGTTCCACATCTGGCTGGGACTGCAGGGCTGGTGGAAAATGAGGGGGAAGAGCCCGGGCAGAGCACAGCGAACACCCAGGTGAGCCTTGTGCCAGCTGGGCTCTGCGCTGGCTATCCAAGCCCATCCTTTAATTCCCAGGATTCCAGCACCTGCCTGGGGAAAACCACGGTGCTGTCCAGGATGTTCTGAGCCCCTGGGTGTCCCCTGGGTGTCCCCTGGGTGTCTCCTGGGTGTCCCCTGGGTGTCCCTTTGTGCAGCTGCCTCAGTGGGAGCTGTTGGGACAATCTCTCTCTCCACCACCAGCCACTCCAGCTAGACCTGCAGCACAGGGGAGTCAAAGATATCAGGAACAAGGTCCATTTTTAATCCATTAGAGCCTGAAAACGCTACAAAAATAGGGCTAACATTGAGTTGCCAGCAAGGGCGGAAATTTATCACTACAAATATTTTGCTTTCCTTCTCCGTGGTACGTAAGGGCTTTCTAAACTCAAAGGTCAGGGAGAAACTGCTGAGAGGAATCACAATCAGAGAAAATATTTCCAGAGGGGGAGAGTCTTTCTGCAGGAAACACATGCCCAGACTGACAAGGAAGCGTGGCCGTGGCTCTGCATCATCCCAGGACTGTGCAGTGTGCTGGGAACGTGTGCTCCATTTCCAGATTCCATTTCAGCTGCGTTTCCTGCCCTAACCCACCGAGAATTCCAGGCTATCTAAATGCCTGCCTTATCACCACATCCCCAATGTATGCAGAGCAGGGTGATGCTATCTGCTGCTGCTGGAATGTTGCATTGTATGGCTGGAGCTGCACTGTGGCAGCCTCCTGCTGCTGCTCCAGGTTGGGATTTCACTTCCTTCCCTCCCTCCCTGCACAAATAAATTCATTTAAATATCGCAGNGCCAGCAAGGGCGGAAATTTATCACTACAAATATTTTGCTTTCCTTCTCCGTGGTACGTAAGGGCTTTCTAAACTCAAAGGTCAGGGAGAAACTGCTGAGAGGAATCACAATCAGAGAAAATATTTCCAGAGGGGGAGAGTCTTTCTGCAGGAAACACATGCCCAGACTGACAAGGAAGCGTGGCCGTGGCTCTGCATCATCCCAGGACTGTGCAGTGTGCTGGGAACGTGTGCTCCATTTCCAGATTCCATTTCAGCTGCGTTTCCTGCCCTAACCCACCGAGAATTCCAGGCTATCTAAATGCCTGCCTTATCACCACATCCCCAATGTATGCAGAGCAGGGTGATGCTATCTGCTGCTGCTGGAATGTTGCATTGTATGGCTGGAGCTGCACTGTGGCAGCCTCCTGCTGCTGCTCCAGGTTGGGATTTCACTTCCTTCCCTCCCTCCCTGCATGAATAAATTCATTCAAATGTCACAAGTGTCATGCTGGGGCATCAGGAGCAGGGTTGTAATTCCTGATCCACGAGGACACGGGCATTTGAGAAAGGACACCAAAAGCTTTTGGTGTCGTGGATACCAGCAGAGCCTAGCCAGCCAGGATGGATTCACACCATCAGTCCCTCAGCACTGGGGGCTGCAGAACTGGCAAAGCTCTGGCCAGCGGCCCTGGAATTTCTCCCTCTGCTAAAGGCAGGGCTGGAGGAGCTCAGAATTATCCTGCCCAAGCAAGAAATCCCTCAGGATCCTGCCCTCAACACCAGCACCATCAGCTGCCCCTGGTGCTCACAGGGCGTTTTTCCTGCCTTAGCAGAGGCTGCTCATTAAGAACCCCCACGGCTCCTATCGCTGACAAAATCTCCTCCCAGGGCTGGCAGGGGGGGAGGGACAGAGGGGCAGTGGGAAATCCAAAC